>JADLZK010007052.1:0-31797 GCA_015847255.1 Hyparrhenia diplandra | reverse complement strand
GAAGTAATTAACTCCCCGTCTCGAGAGCTTCATTAACGCAGTGTAGCCTCATCGTATCTAAAGAAGCAATAATAGCATCTCCACCGTCTCTCCACGCATGCAGACGAACATAATTACATTTTTTTTAGATAAAGAGGTTTTCCCAGCTTTATTGATCATAAAGCGCGTTCAAACGTTCACAAGCGTATAGGCGTGCCCGTCAAACGGAATACTAATTAGTCTTAGGACAAGCATCAATAGAATCACACATCAATATATCAGAGCTCAGACGAATTCCAGCGGTGAAGTCCTCCTCCAAAGGCTGAGACTCCTGTGTTGGTGAATCTGATAGACGCTAACATATTCCAGGTGGCTGGATCGCTCTTCTCTCCAATTCCAGGATCGCCTGCTCCATTTTCACCCAAACTGAACCAACGAACAGTGGCTTCCATCTACTTAATGTCTTGGCTATCCACAACATTAGATCCTTCATGTCCAACCATGTCCTTCCCTAAAAGATAATTTGGTCATGAAGTTTCCAAACACGCCATAAAGAGACCGCAAATAAGGCATTGATCAGTATATGTTTCTTATTGTTCAGCAATAAGACAACCATGTTTTCATAAGACCATACTCTAGTTAGACCCAAGCATTCAGCAAAATGGGACCATACGGTCCACACTCAAAAAAACAGATGATAAATGGTTTCTGTCTAAACACAAAAAACACGACTTATCTTCAACATGTCTTCTCTTAGCTAGATTGTCCCTAGTGAGCAATCTATTTTTAGATAAGAGCTAGAGAAAAATCTGAACTCTAGGGGGGATTCTAAGTTTCCAAACAACTTGTACATGAATAGGTCTAATCCCATGGTGATTTATAACAACATTTAAAGATTGTACATAATATTTTCCATTAGAGCTAAAGCTTCAAATTATCTGGTCATTCCCCATCCCAAACCTGACTGATAGACTTGCTATGTTATTTACATATAATATATAAAGGCCAATACTGTGTTGCCAAATAAGAGTTACCCATCCAATTGTCCTCCCATAATCTTACCTTTCTACTATTTCCTACTCTCCACATAATCCCCATTTGAGCATCTTTCAAAGCCCAAGTCAAGTCTTGCCAAAAAGGGGATAAGTGGTTACCCAAGGGACTATAGATGTTAGGACTCTCGCTTTTGTATTTATGATCAAAGATTTGATCCTAGATGGCATTATTATTCAACTCATACATGAAGATCCAAGAGCTCAATAAAGCTATGTTTAAGTTTCTCAAATCAGAATACCCAAATCCACCCAACTCCTTTTTGTGCTACTTGTCGTCAATGAGTAATGTGATACTTATGTCTATCTTTAGTGTTATTCCATAGGAATCTGCCCATATGTGAGTTAATCATCTCAATGGATCACCTTAGAAATTTCATAATGGAAAATGGTAAATGGGTATGCTTGCAAGGCATGCTTTAAGCAAAGTTAGGTGCCCCGCATAAGACATGATCCTTCATTTCCACCCCTGCAATCCTTTTAATAATCTTTTATATGATGGGTTATGGACCTCCTTTCTCAAGTTTGAGTGATGCAAAGGCACACCCAAATACTAGAAGGGGAACTCACCCTTTTTACAGCAAAAAATCTTAGAGAGCTCATTCCTCATCTACACCCAAGGTCATCATATCACTTTTCTCATAGTTAATTTTCATACCAGTCATTTTCTCATAACATATTAAGATTCATCTGAGATTGTTGGGCTTTTTCTAAGTCATTTTTCTAGGAAAAGTAGGGTATCATCAAAGATACGTATCGCAGTCGATGATCCCTCCCCCTACAAAGACTGCAGCAAAATTCCGTAAAATCCACCACTACTAGCTACTTTAATGACCATTCTAGTAAAGTATCAACCACTAGATTAAACATCGGTGGTGATAATGGGTCTCCTTGCCTAAGGCCTTTACCAGGCTTGAAGTAGGAGCTATTTCATCATTAATTCTGATGCAAATAGATTCATACTGAACCACTTTTTGCATACACTTTCTCCATTTGGATCCAAAACCTCTAGAAGTTAGCATTTCATTAATGAATTGCCAACTGTCTTTATCATACGCCTTCTCGTAGTCTAATTTAAGGATAATACAACTTTATTTTTTTTCTATGGATGTCATGAATAATTTCATGAGTAGTAACCACACTTTCTAGAATAAATTTGCCTTTTATGAAGGTTGTCTGATTGGAACAAACTAGTCTGTCAATAATCTTAAGTAATGTGTTGTTAAGAGCTATACAAAAGATCTTAAAACTGTAATTGATGAGTCTAATAAGTCTGATTCTTTTAAGAATTTTAGCCTCGACTTCCTTTGGGATAAGGGTGATCATGGCATATTTAATTCTATCCAAGTTAAGGTGGTTTGCTTCAAAGTCCCTAACCAGCTCCATGAAGTCACATTTAATAACCTCCCAAAAGGTCCGTAAAACAAGAAAGAAAAGCCATTTGGGCCAGGGGCCCCCTCAAAGATAAGAATAAAAAAATGGTAGCTTTGATCTTCTCTTCGGAGAAAGGAGCCTCCAACATGTCATTTTCATCGAAGTAACTTTATCATTTTCTTCCCAAAAATCCTCACCCGTGTGTACACAAAAACTCTCTTCAACAACAAAAAGGTTTTATAGAACTCCACGGCATGCTCAAGCAGGCCTTTATTGTCTTTAATTAGGCCATAACATTCTAGAATGGTATTTCTTTTTTTTCTAGCTCTTTGGTTAATCGCAACTTGGAAGTAGGTGGTATGTCTATCCCCCTCTTTCACATCCCTATCTCTAGATCTTTGTCTTGCTTTAATCTCCTCTAAATTTCAAATACCTTCTAAATCCTTAACTATTGTATCCATCCTAGATTTTTCCTCTAGTAGTTGGTTACCCTCCTCATATCTTTTATCCCAGAATGTCAAACTCTTTAAGGAGTTTTTATTTTATTTTTAATGTCAAGATTAACATTTATGGCCCAACCTTTGATTTTTTTTTTTTCTAAGAAGTCTAACTTTGAACCGCCAGATATCCATAGGGTTATGAAAAGCACATTTAGTTTCCCAAATCTTCTTGACTAGATGCTTGAAATCAGGTTGCTCAAGCCACCATTTTTCAAATCTTAAAATAGTAGGTTTTTTGGTCACCTTGCACCCTAAGTTCTAGATTAGGGGACATGGTCACTTCTAGCCCTAGCTTTAGCTATAACAAATGATCTAGGGAAAGTCTAATCCAAGGCAATATTGCAAAACAATTTGTCAATAGCAGCCATAACAGGTTGTTCTTAGTTGTTTTTCCATGTAAAGGATCTATTAGAATTTTTGAGCTCTAATAAGCCAAAGTGGTTAATCTAGTTCTGAAAAAGATCAGTCCAAACATAATTATATATGTTAAATATATTTTTATAATAAGCTTATTTGAATCGACTCGAAGCATAACATTCACCGTTGAACTCGAAGGTTGTGGATTCGTTGGAGTGCAGGTCGTGGAGTCCAACCCCTTGATTATGGTGTTGTTGTCGGTAAATCCAAATTCGGTTCCAAGTTCGGTTCCTAATTCTTAGAAACCGAAGTTACCAAGGTATATTTGGTCATGTACCCCTAAAAACCAAGTATTGAACTGGTAATCGAATTTATCAAAATATGTCAAATGTGAGTGTTGTTATATTATTACTTGTACTCTTGTAGATCATTATATTACATATTTGTGGTATTCTACTCTTATATTCTTGTGGACTTTTATATGTATGTATTGACATTATAATTTTCTATGAAATCATGTCAAAATTTGCTTTTGAACATGTAGTTACATGTCTCTTTGATTTGTTTGGTACTTTTGGTAAATACCGAACCAAACCAAAAGTATCGAAACCTAATTTTCAAAGGAAATGATTGTTAGGACAAGGTCTCAAAGAAGGAGCCGGAGATAACCAAGGTCATGTGAAGGTCTTAGGCAATGAACGTGTGCAAAGGTTTTTCTTGCAAAGAATGAAGATGGAACCTTCTCCGTGAGTAAAGATGAAACCTCCGCCCGAACCTTTGCTTATCTCCCCGATCGTAAAGATCTCGTGGAGGTTGCGGCTACATGCCTAAGGATTGACAGAGATATCATCCGCATCCGAATGCACATCAAAGGAAGCGGAACCGTGAGCCAAGAGTGGAGGTTGTGCACAAAGAGGATGATGCAAAAAAAGGCCTCTCGTGGCAAGCCAAGCCCCAACTAGGCTAGGTTTTAGGCCCAAGTGCCAAGGCGTAACTAAGAAGAGAAGACCTTTGTGCCCTTGAAGGGTCCAAAGAGGAGTGTAGAATATCCTAGGAATATTCAAGGGTCTCGCTTGTAATTGAACCATGGCCATTGGAGTGAACTATAAATAAGGAGCATTGACTCCTATGTAAGGGGTTGGTGAATTCAGAAATCTTCTGCTTGTTCCCACTACACTTAGCCTCTCACTCTCATCTTTGCTCAGAGCATTGTCTGAGCGGAGGTATCTAGATACCCCATTAGAACCATTGTTCTAACACCGATCCGCACCTATTTTCCGAGGAATTTAAGTACCGAACCGATTGCTTCGGTAATACCGAATGCCCGTGGTTGAGTTGTCGATGAACCATGACACACAAAACTAATGCTTACCTATGGGGTGATCAACGCCACGAGTCAACGTAAACTTTCTAGGTTAGCACGCTTTGGTGCTCTATAATAGCTAGCACTTTGTACTCTTAGCACCAACAAAAACCCAAAAGTGTATTTGTAACCAAATGGGTAAACAAGAGCCAACTATCAACATATCATCTAGGTGGAAAATTTTATTCCTCATGTTTGATATCTATGCCATCCAACAATATCGCCTTTGAGTTGTAAAATATGAAAAACTAGATGTATGAGTGAAGACAAAATACTTTCACCACTCAGATACCAAAAGGAATCAACAAATATATGACAAGTTCATTAGACATAGTAGACAAAATAGTTCAAAAAAATAAACCTACAACTTGTATACTTACTTTATATGTCCATTAGCCAAAAAGCTTGGCCTGATTGCATGTTCATGAAAACACGGAGCATAGACTTGTTCATTTTCCGAAAGTTGGACTTCACTAAATTCAACTGCTTTGACTTTCTTGTCGTCAAATTCATTAAAAATGAAAAAAAAAGCAGCAATGTCTTCTCCCATTTCTAAATCCTTTATGTTGAGTTCTATACTTTCCTGATTGTCCGAAATATTATCTCATACTTTGTACCGGGGCCTCTTTGAAAAAGATAACTATGTGCTTACTTGGAAGCCAAATTTGGGTATGGGCGATAAGCCACCGATGACTAGCGTATAAGGTTGCCTAACTTTTTTTTTAATAAGGATTTAGCCGAACTCTAAATCCCTTTCACTCAAAAATTCAGGATATGCAAAGTGTGTAGGAGTTCTGAGCTCACAAATTTGGCGCCAAAGGTTTGTAACATGACTAACCCGTACAGGCTACATGGGGTTTCCCAATCTAATTAGATGTGCTTCTTCCAAAGGATATGGTTTGCTAGATTCACATCAAGCGCCCATTCTTGGGGGACTCAAGTTTAGGATCAGCCTTTTGAAAATCTTATATTCCTTAAGGAGTTTGTTCAGCTTAATCTATTCAATATTGGTAGGGAAAAACATGTATTTGATATGATGAAAGTCGTATGTATGGCTTGGAGGGAGATCTTAATGAGTATGACATTGAGCCTTCATCCGTTGTATGCTCTTTTATTGAGGTAGGGTGCCTTGTTGGTTTTTTAAGAAAATTTTATTGCATCTAAAGACTAGAACATCGAGTTGATACATGACACACTCACGCCTCTGCCTAAATGGCGGTACACAACTAAACAAAAAAATCAGAGTATATTATAGTGACATTCGATCCTCCTAATTCGTCACACGAATGTCTAGGTAAAGCTATCCTTCATCACTTGTTTTAGTTGTCGCAATACCATTACAATTGTATCAACATATGCTCAGTGACAAAGTTAAAAGTCATTCCAACTTGGGCGAACTTTGTTTGGAAGAATAAGGCACCACCGGGAGTGAGATTCTTTGCATGGCTACGGTCAAATGGGAGAATTCAATGCAAAACAAATCTGATCAAGAAGAAAATTGTGGACATAACTATGCGCGACATCCGTCAGTCTTTGAGGAAACCCCAACTCATGTCATTTTTGGATGCACATCAACGCATGAGTTCTAGACAATTGTTCAAATAGAGACACAACCAACTTGATGGTTCAAAAACTGTGCGGGATTAGACCGCCGAACATATTGCAAGCAAGCACTTTGGAACCTTTGTGGTGTTGTTATGTTGTTGGCACATTTGAAAGAGGAGGAATAATGCAATATGTTCAAAGAAGATCGGCCAACAATAATCGAGCACCGGCGTGCAAGTCAAAAAAATGGGCCTTTGGGAGGCCGGACTACAAAAGAAAGACAAGGAAATTACAGATGTGTGGTGCTCCATTTTAACTTCGACAATGTGATTGCAATGCAAACTTATAGTGTAAACTCAGATTTCAAACTTTCGGCTTTCGTGCCACATTGGGGATTCACCCCCCCCCCACCCCCCTCGCCCTTGGCCGACTTATCAAAAAAAGTCATTCCAACTTTTTTGAGAGTCATGCATTTTAAGTTTGACAAAATTATAGAGAGAATTATAGAGATTAATGACGTTAATTTGGTATACTATGAATATATAATTAATAAAGAATCTAATGATGATAAATGTTATCATTTTTTATATAATAAATTTGGTCAAACTTGAGATTTTTAGTCTCTCCAAAAAAAAAATATATTTTATAATTTAGAATGGAGGGAGTGCGACGACCATGGTTGTTGGGACCTTTTTTTTTTGTCTAAGAGTATCAGGATCCGTAGTGTTTACAAATTATATATTATATATGTATTTTTTATCTTATTTCATTTATTAAGTGCAAATTCTTGGTATTATTTTTTATGCACCTTAACTTTAGTTTTGCAATCCTTTAGAAAACCGATTGTGTCAATTAATGGAAACTTAGTATTATGATATTATGATTTTTTTATGTATGATCGTGTGGTATCAACATATTACAACAGTTAAGATACATGGTAGGATTGTTTAATTGATAGCAATGCTTATATGTTCTTCACTGTTAATACTTCATTCGCTGCATCGGCGAACCACAGAATCTTCCCAACCATATAGGGTGTGATTGGTTGGCCCAACCGGACGGTGCAAAGGGTCATTTGGCTTGATATGATGCACTCAATCCGTATTTGGTTGCTCAACCTGTATGTTTTTCTTGCATCCACTCATTCACTTTGGGTGTGATTGGTTGCCCAAACCGGATGGTGCAAAGGGCCATCTAACTTGATATGATGCACTCAGTCCGTGTTTGGTTGCTCAGCCTGTATGTTTTCTTGCATCCACTCATTAACTTTAGCCCCTTCGTCCTAGCTCTCCTCATACGCAAGATTTGAGCTTCCCATATGAGCCGGGATGGCTTGGTGCATGCATGGCGCAAAGGCCCACCTGTCAACCATCTAGAACTCAGATACATGCGTGCAACCAAACACGACCTCGTCTCGTGCTAAACCGATCACAAATACTACCAAACACAGCAAAGTGCATAGTGTCACCATGGCTGGGAACAGCCTGGACAGCCCTTCCATCCCGCTCGTTGACGCTTCGGGCAACCAATCACACCCTTTAGCCCCTTCGTCCCTGGCTCTCCTCATTGAGCATCCCATATGAGTCGGGATGGCTTGGTGCATGCATGGCGCAAAGGCCCACCTGTCAGCCTCCTAGAACTCAGATATATGTGTGCAACCAAACACGACCTCGTCTCGTGCTGAACCAACCAAAAATACACCAAACATAGCAAAGTGCATAGTGTCACCATGGTTGGGAACAGCGTGGACAACACTTCTATCCCGGCTGACGTTCGGACAACCAATCACACTCATATGTAATTAAGTGCTACTCTCTTCATTCTAAGTTACAAGTCATCCTGGCCTTTGTGATATAGCTTTTACTATATATGACATAATACATAGCTAAAAGCTATGTGTCTAAACAAGGCAGAATGATTTATAATTTGGAATATAGGAAATACTATTCAAACTTTGTACATATCTTGTTGTTTTCTTTTCTTTATCTTGTACTCCTACAGTCCTATGCTACTGAACTAGTATAATTCAATTTTCATGTGGTTAACTTTATCTTTGTGCCGGGTGCTATTTTCTCCAAGTTTATAGCCAAAAACGAACTATTGGTTTTGACTTGATCGAAAGCGACGCTTAGTTGCCTTTAAAAACTAAAATGAAAAGTCTATGATCTCAACTGAAGATCACCAAAACAACTGCAGTTCCTCTACTCAAAGGCGAGAGCAGAAAGGAACGTGGACTAGCAAATTTTTAGTTTGAAAATAAAATGAAACAGGAGGAGCATCGATGTCTTAGTGTTTTGGAAAAAGAAATCTTCAACAACTGTTCATCTCCAAGAAATGTGAAGAAGATCTGGCAGTGACTCCTGCCAGCAAGAATTTGCTACTAGAATCAACTTCAACCCCTATGTGTAATGGTGCAAAGGGGTATTCTTTAGGTGCCCCTCTAAAACTCTTTAGTTCAAATATTTGTACCATTTCTTTAAAAATTTGGACAAGTAATACAAATACTTGAACTAAAAAGGTTTGCAGGTGCACCTAATTGTCACCAATTTGCACCCCTACCTATGTGGCTATGATCATCCAAAGTTCCAAATAGACTATGGTGAAACTGAAACAGAATCTACACAACACAGCTTTGTATGCAAGAGACTGTTAAAAAACGGTAGACGAAGGAAGAACGTGCAAAGACAAGAGGGTGTGTGGGCATGGAGAACTCAGTAGACATACAAATATGATCTTCAAGGCACTTAAGATGCCATATTAAGTTCGGCGAGCGAGCCTTCGTTGTTTCCATCACTGTCCTCCAATTAAACCCACACAAAAATGATTGTGGTAAATAAACTTCAATAGTAAAAAAATGGTGAAGAAAATAGGCATGGTACGGTAAAATGGAATCATAATTCAAGAAACAAGAAGTTGCAGTACGGGCAAGTGCTTGGTTTCGAAAAAAAATTCAAGAAACAAGAAGCACAAAGACTTTGGAATTGAGTGCGAGAGGAAGAGCTCTGGGAAGCATAATCAGAGACAACAGGGATGAGCAGACAGAGACAGAAAGAGTTGGAGCAAGACACAAGTTGGGGGGGCCTTCGTTCATATGATATATAAGAGTATTCTTGGCAGCCAAGGCATTGAGCAGAGTAGGTGTAGTGTAGACGTTGCTAACTGTACTCCTCAAACTATGAAAAAAGATCAAGCGTGGAAAACGGGCCACTACAGTTCTAGTATTAACTATTCGATGAGCTAACAATATGATTGCTAAAGTCCAAGTTGTAGTAAGCATAGAAGTATATAATAATATGGGTACTAGTTTAGTGACTAATGGCGTGCCATATGCCCATATCTTTAAGATCAACTCGAGCTGTTAATTAAGAACAACAAGTGCATAATCATCTTTGGAATCATGTGCAATGTCACCTACTCTGAGTAATTTTTAGCCCATAACGAGCTTCACCTTTTTTTTCAAGCATTGCAGGGCTTATGTTGTTTGCGAAGAGGAACAACAGGATAGTGCCAAAAGGGAGAAAAAAATATTATATTAACAAAGAGAAAAACTGAAAAGAGCAAGACAAAGCAGAACAATTGTTTAAAAAAATGCTGATCTGCAAAAAAGGGCAAAAAGTTTGATTGTATATGGCGCTTGCCAGCAAGAACTTGCTCGGCGAGAAAGAATAGAAGATCCAAGGTGTTAATTTGCAGGCAAGAGTCGGTCACAGATGAGAGAAGGAAGAACTTGCAGAGCTAAACCAATAATGATCTCGCAGATAGTCACTCAGACTCCAGTCAGCCATAAACTCAAATACGACAGAAAGAAAGTTGTGAGCATGGAGAACTCAGTACACATACGAATATGATCGTCAAGGCATTTTTTTGAGATGCCACATTATGTTCGGCGAGCGAGCCTTCGTTGTTTCCATCATCGTCCTCCAATAGCAAGTCCAAACCCCAAAAAAAAGGGTTGTGACAAATTGAACCAGTAAATAAACATGAAGAAACAACACATAAGAGAAACATAATTGTACAGTAAAATCTGTAGAATCCCATTTTGTCGAAAAGTAAAATTGAATCAATATTAAGAACTCATAAGGTCGGAGACTTTGGACTTGAGAAGATGAGGAAGGTCGGAGACTTTGGCTTGAGAAGAATAGGAAGCATACTAAGGACTCAGGAGACTAGGAGGCATGTACATTGCTAGCACGGAGTTGAGGAGGTCTTCATATATAGTGGCATTCTTGCATTGGCAGCCAAGGCGATGACGGATGACGGGGGTTGGTGTAGATGTGTTGTCTGTCCTCATTCAGAATGCAGATCTAGCTTTGCAAAGAGCAAGCATGTAGAACTGGCCATCACAGTGATGATTGGTAAAGTTCACAAGATTAGCATATAGTACAACGAATTTAGTTATAGTTTAGTGGGTAATGACGCTCCATAGGCCATAGCTCAACCGCCCACCTTTGATGATTAGCTCGATCTGTGAATTCAGACTAATTTACTACAAAGTGCCTTTTGGAATGATGCTCAGTGTCACCTAGTCTGATTGATTTTACTACGCGCGCAACCACTCATCTTCTTGTCAAAAGCATACCCTTTGTAATACCAAATAGAAATTTCAAGGCCTATGACACTACATATGTTATGTGGGGGCGCTAGTACCAAAAGCATTCCGGGGCTCGAGATATCACCAAGGCAGTATCCTAGAGGACGCGGACACAACAACCGACTATAACTAATGAAAATTACTGTGTTGGTTGAGGGATAGAGCCAATGAGAGGGAAAGAATTGAAGAGCCACGGGGTTGGGCGCCTCTGCTAATACCATGTAACTAGTTGGCAAAATAGTCATTTTCATCCCTAAACTATCGTCCAAGGCTTAGTTTGGTCCCTGAACTTTCAAATTGTCTATTTGAGTCCTTAAACAATAGACTTGCAGTTCAATCTCATCCGTGCTTCGCCATTTGGCCGCAGGACATGTGAAATGTCAACCTTATCCCTCGCTCACTCCTGTACCTGCTGCCTAAACCCTCCTCTTGTCCCTTCCTGTCTTGTTCCTTATGGCAACTACATAAGTAGGTTATGGTTTCTCTTAGGGATGAGAGTAGGAAGAGGAGTGGGCGTACTGTGCAGTGAGATGAAGTGTCAATCTACTAGTTTATGATTGGAATTGATTTCCTCGTAGAATGTTTGAATGCAACCATATAGTGGGTCTATATGGCTGCAAAAGCAAAATAATGTTTGAATTTGAGGTATTGGAAGTACGATTTCATTTTAATGAGGGCTTTGTTCATGATGCATCAAAGACCTTGTATTGCAATGGGGATTGTAGAGTGTCCCACATAGAGAAGGACAAGATCGTTCCCAACTTGAAGGCCACCTATTGGATCACACAACTCTTTCTAGATATGTTCGGATGTACTTGTCGCCATATGGTGCATAATTGAATAGTGGAATGAGGTTACTTGTAGATGACAAGCCATAGTTGGACATGATTAATGAGCTGGGAACTGCTAGAACTGTAGATTTTTGCACTGAATCAATTAGTGCTTACATGGTTGGGAATGAAGAATCTGTAACAGTATGGAGATGAGGATGTATATATACACTAAATCAATTAGTGTTGACATGGGTGGAAATGAGGACGAGAGGGAGGCAACAGTCGTGAGCATGGCCACTGGGAGAAGGATTGAGTGAGGGGAAAGAGCTTCATTTATCATGTCCACGTGGCGAGCCATGAAGAGGGATGTATAAAACCGAGCTACAAATCTATTATTTAGGGACTAAAGTGGACAATTTCAATGTTTGGACCAAACCGAGCCTGGGGGATAGTTTATTGATGAAAAAGGCTATTTTGCCCCCAAAACACAATTTCTTCCTAATTTATCTCTTCTTCTCTCTTAATCTCACCCCTTCACAATTGGTCGACCAGGAAACCTCCTGGCTTTAGGCGGCGGGTTAGATTATTATTGTATATAAGGTTTTTATTTTTGAGAATTTATTATTGTATAAGGTTAAATACAGACTATACGTAACTATAAAACAATCAATCAATTAGCATCTTCTTGTCAAAAGAATACAATTTGTTGTACCAAATATAAATTTTAGAACGTTACAGTACATACGTTTATATACTTTGCTTCGAGTATAGAAGGTTTATAACACAAACAAATGCAAACAATCAGATTCCAATTCTACAATTCTTTGTTCTTTCTTTAGTGGCGGAGCTTGTAGTCACTGTGAGTGGTGATGCACCACACGCGCCGGATGTCATATCAACTAGGGAGATTCCCCGCACGTTGCCGCGGGTATGAAGAGGGTATTTTTGAAGAATTTTATTGTTATTAGTAAGAAATAGGATTAGTAAGAAACATGATCATAATCACTAAGAAATTTATGAAAGAGTACATTCTCATGTAGGTTCCTCAGTCCTTGGTGTGTCAAGGAATTCCTCCTTTTGATCAGGCCTGACACAAAGACTGAGAGCCCACTTGGGTAACTCAGTTCCATCAATAACCGATGGTTTCCCTGTCAACAGATCCAGCAAAATGACTTCAAAGCCACGTTGCCAGCCATCGTCAGACTCATCGTGTATGCATACTCCGTAACCATGATTCAGTTAGTGTTAGCATATATAAAACACCACTACTGTCCTGTTACAAAGATCAGGCATATGTTGATAGGAATAAGCCTAATTACCTCCAGAACGTTTCTTCTTCAACAAAGAAAGGCATGCATAGCTCGATGAAGCAGGCTGAGGTTGCAACAGATCAGTATAATGTGTATCGGATGTCTTAGACACAGATTGAAGTTTTGCACGACCACGCTTCTGTAGCCTCCTAGAAACTTTTGGTGAGTCATTGCTTTCTCGATAACTGTTACTTCCATCCTACAGTCCATTAAAGATTTCCTTGTTAGTATATTCAATAAATATGACTGATGCATGTAGCATTATTCTAAAATGAAATTCACAGCTGCTGAAATCACTTAAGTCATCATATCAGGAGTTGATCCCAGTAAGGCAATTCGATTCATTTTGTCATGTGCAACAAATAGTTCTAGATTGCATTGAATAAATTACTGATTTTGCATATAATAAGAAGAAAAACAACTGTTTTGAGACAGTGCTAACTTTATTACTCTTAATCCCATGGTCACAAAGATGGACATAGATAAGGAGAAAACTGTTTATTCATATGATTTTTCACATATAACAAAAAAGAATTGAAGAATATATGCCTATATGGAAACAGTAACCATAGTGTTTGACCACTTAAATATAGTCTCACCAAAATATTGTAGTGAACGATCATCATTGCAATTAACCCCGCAGCAGTTGTTGTTCCCTCCAGAAGAGATAAATATGCCTGGATATGCCACATAATAATTTAACACAACAAAGCATATATAGGAACATAATTCATAGTTGTGAATTTGGCAGAAAGTTATGAGACCAAGCAAATCAACCATTGCCCATGCTGGTCTAGAGAAATTTAGGTTATCAAATGGAATGGGAGCAGGTGTATAGCATGACCAGCCAAATAACAACAACAACAACAACAACATAGCCTTTAGTCCCAAGCTAGTTGGGGTAGGCTAGAGATGAAACCCATATGAAACAGCCAAATATTTACCTTTTTATATTGTAAAGAGTCTTCACCATGTCAGATGTTCTATCGTGGATAGCACCAGCCACCTAAAAAGTGGAATGAAAAATCATTAAACTGAAATAGGTATAAGAGTAGATAGATTGACTTTTCCACAACCATCTTTGAAACACGATTGAGGTTGTCTTCATGTTCCCATAAAATGATTACGGAAGTAAACATATATTTCAAACCATCAAAGCAATGGAAAATGGAGTTACTGAATACTGCCTATTAGCTGAATAAACCAACAAAAATCGATGGGGAACAATGGTTTAACAACTGCAACCAAATTAAATGGATTCAATTGCATATCGATTGGAGACAAACCTGCTTTCAAGAGTGAGAAACCCAGTGATTATCCAGGGGGCAATTCATTAATCCATGGACTTTGAACAAATACCGGTTAAGCACACATCGTTTCAAGAGTGAAAACCCCAATGATTATCGCAGGGGGATCCTCATTCTAACCTGCATCGAAATAGAGGGCAACATGAACATGGCCTTTCAAAAGTGGGAACAACAGAAGAATTTGGTACCCGTGCCTACGATGGGGACGATAAATTGAGAGGACATGGCTATGGAGTGCTCCAAATAAACCTCGCCATGCAATTAAGGAGGTTTAATCGATCATCAATAGGATTAACTATTGGTGGAGGCCAAATGAAACTGATGGAATTGGCCGGCTTGAGGACCAATGGTGGCGGCGACACACCCCACACAAAATAGACCGTAAGATAGGTCCCTTTCCAGGAAAAAGAAGTTGTGCATATAAAATTAATTAAAAATAAACCTTAAGTGGTATACTAAAACAACAGGAATATGCCAGAGCACCAGAGCTGCAGTCCCCTTGAGTGCCTATTTTCTTACTAATCCAAAATCACCTTATTATGGCAAGAAGAAATAACCATTGGTGTCAAGTAACTGCTACTAATAAAGTGTTGCAACTTTTTTTAAATAGACATATTGACTACTTCCTCCGTTTCAAATTGTAGTTCACTTTGGCTTTTCTAGATACATTGATTTTGCTATGCACCTGGTTATACACTATGTGTAGATACATAGCAAAAAAGAAATGAATCTAGAAAAGCCAAAAGCTTAACTACAATTTGGAACGGAGGGAGTACTTAACAGCTAGTATGGCCAATGGCGGCCATGAACATGTTGCAAATCTGAAATCCAACTCACAGTAATATACAAAGACTTTCTTCAAAAAAAGTAATATACAAAGACCATTATTACACCTGTGGAAGCTCAAGCCCTGTAATGTTGATAAACTTGTACAGGAAAAGTAGCAGGGTAAAATATGCCTTAGAAAAAACTTTTGGAAAAAAAAAAGGTAGTATCTTCTAGTCGGATCAAACGCAATGCAAAACGTGGCCCAAGAACAGCAGCAGTAAGGTCCAGTGCTCAAGATGCTAGCTTACAAGGAATCGTTGGTCAGGTGAGAGAGCAATGTCTGAAATCGTCCAGTGCACTATTCTGCAGCTTATATCCTTCTGAACCTTCCATCGTTTATCGGCGTCGTAGACTCTGATGCGGTTTCCCTAATAATCACATCACACACACACAGAAGAGAGAATCGTCAGCACACAGAAGAGAGAATCGTCAGCACACAGAAGAGAGAATCGTCAGCCACTAACTACACAACACTTATGTATGTATCAGCAAAACCAAGCAAACCAAACCACCTACTCGAAACCCAGCGATGACCAAGTACCCATCGTCGGAGAACTGCAAGACGTACGCCTCGATGTGCTGCCTGCCGAGGTAGGCTCGGTGACCAAGTACCCATCGTCGGAGAACTGCAAGACGTACGCCTCGATGTGCTGCCTGCCGAGGTAGGCTCGGTCGACCGTGGAGAACCGGGAGTCGCCGCCGGCCTCCCTCACTGACACCAGCTCGAACGCCGAAAAGGGCCTCTTCCGGAGCGCCGGAGGCGCGGCGGCGCCGTAGGTCCTGCGGCACGGCTCCGACGCGGTCCGTGTGAGGTGGGACATCTTGGCGCACAGCATGAACCGCTCCACCTCGCAGTCCGTCGCCGCTCCTCCCTTCTTCTTTCGGCACGATTCCCCGCGCGTGCTCCGCCGCAATCCTTGCATCCTGCTCCTGCTTCCCGTGAAAAGAACTGGTGATTCTTGCATGAGATTGGGGGTGGAATTCGCGGCGGCAATTGCTCGCTCCTAGGAGCACGGGGATCAAAAAAAAATAGGAAGCACGAAGCAGGAGGAGGAGGGGGATGGACGGACCTGCTTGGGCTAGATGGCCACCTTTGTGTCGGTGAGGCTGTGGTCCTGTGGAGGGATGCCGTTGTTGAGCTGCTGCAGGCGCGCCTCCATCTCCGCCATCTCAGACGGGAGGAAGCTGAACGACGGAGCACCGGTGGTGCTCGGCGGACAACCCATCGGACTGGTGCTCTGGGACGGCGAGCGGAGGGGAGGAGGAGGATGGGGTGAGATTTGATTATATCGGTGGTGCCGTGGTGATGGATCGGCGCCGGTGGAGGGATGGCGACGGGCAAGTGCAAGGCAGCGTTACCAGTCGTCAATGGAGGTGGCGTTCAGGCATGCAGACATGCAGGCAACTCCGTGCGTTTCAGGCAGCGGAGGAGGCGCGGAGACGGCGAAGACGTTTCGGGCGGCGGCGGCGGACTCAGAATGGTAGGATCGAACAGAAGGTGCTGATGTGTCACCTCTGCAGAGCAGTGGGAAAAAAACTTGGGTGAGCCCTGGGTTCACCAGCGTCTCCGTGAGCCCCCCTCTGGATTGCGCGTTTTTATGATCGGACGCTGTGGGTTGCGTGGCTGCTAGACGCGCTGTTTCCGGCCTCCTTTGCCGTTGAGCGCGAGATGGCCTACGTACGGGAGACGCGAGGGCACGCGGAGCCGAGCCGCCCTGCGAGCCGCGCGCAGCGGCAAAGGAGGCCTTTTAACAAATCGCCTAGCAGCCACGCAACCCACAGCGTCCCGATCGTAAAAACGCGCAATCCAGGAGGGGCTCACGGGAGGCGCTGAACCCAGGGCTCACCCAAGTTTTTTCCCTCTAGTGACCTTCTTTATAGCCTTCTTCTATAGTCTCTAGTGACCTTCTTCGTATAGGGATTATTATAGATATAACAATTGGGCCAGTAGCCGGGCCAAGTTTGCTGCCTAGCCCAACTGCCGAAGCGCACGGATTATCGCTCGTCACGGCATCGCCATCGGCCCAGACGGCTGAGCGCTGCGGGTGAGACCGTGACTGGGTCTGACTAGCCTCTACCCGCAGGCCACAGCGCCTGGGTGTACCCGCCGAGACGCCATGAATCGGAACGGGAAGAGGAGAAAGAGGAAGAAGCGCGGCGATGAAAGGGCCGCCGGCGGCGCTCCCTCGCCCTCCTCCGCCTCCTTCGACCGCCACTTCTTCCCCGTCCTCCTCGCCGCCGCCCGGGGCACCCGTCAGACTAGCAGCTCCTGCTCCCCGCCCGCTGCGCTCGCGGCCCGCCTCCTGCGCCGCGTTCTCTCCCTTTCGCCGCAGACGCTCTCCCCTCTCCCGGGCTCCCTCGTCGCGCTCCTCCCCCTCCTCCTCTCCTCCAGGTGGGTGTACGCCACAAACTCCGCCTCCGGCCACCCACCCTCGATTCGCAGGAACGCCCTCGTCCCTGCGCCATTCTGATACGATGTGTGCTGGAATGTGGATTGCAGCTGCTCGTCTGTTGCCGCACTGAGCTGCGAGGTGCTCGGCGCGGCAGCGCTGCGGTCCATGGAGACAAGCGAGATGCTGGCGTCCGACAGTGGCATCGCTAGCGGACTGGCGAGGGCGCTGGGAAGTAGAAGCCAACGAGTGATTGAGGCTGCCTGTAATTCAATATTGGATCTCTCGGCGTCTTCAGTCGGTAGGGGCGACTTGCAGGCTCACCTGTTCTGCCCAGGACATTGTAAGCATCCACATTCCGTACTCTTTGTTTGGTTGTACTGTACTTGAAAGCACGTTTTGCTTGTTGTTTGATATGATTTCGTCTCTCAACTTGACACAAATCCAAATTTGTGTGTGGTGTGTGCTATAACCTTGATTTTTGTTCATGTACTAACTCGTTTTCGTACTGTAGTTCTGACTCCTACTAGACTTGACTAATAGAAATCCTTGCATTAGCAAGAGTTACTTGAGCCATGTGTTATACCTTAAGCTACCAACAACCAATTATATTGTAAGTGCATGGTAGTATCATAGTCATATAATCATAATCTGGTAAAAACCATTTCATCAGAAGACAGTCATCGCTATTTTTTTTATTGATGAAAGAGATGCATTATGTTTGTACTTTCTAAATTTCTTGAGCAGGTGAAAATGTGAAATTGACTTCCTGTAGGCATCTGTTTTGTCAGGTAGAATATGTTTATGGATTTGCTCATATCAGATGCACTGAGTGCATAGAAAGTCCTACAGAAGCAAATAAAATCATGTGCTTGATCATTGACATTGTGGTGCTCCTGGTGAATTCTTGTAAGATTGACAATTTGCAGAATCTGCAGCAGGAGCTAGTAAGGAACGTTCTGTCTTTGTTGTACAAAATCTGGAAGAGAACTCAACTCTTGAGATCGTCAACTGATTGCAACAAGTGGAAGAATAAACTTCAGAGTAAAGGACATGAGATATCTGAAGCTATTTTCAGGCTTTCGATTGGTCTTGCTTCTCCAGCCTGCTCAGAGCCTGATGTGGTCAGGGAAAGTATTTTTGGCCAAACAGTGTCCGACTTTGAAACTTTTGTCCTGGCCTACTGGGAGAAGTCTCCTAATTTGTACAGGAGGAAACAAAGCACTCAAAAGGACAGTCCTGTGTTCGCTGCACTGCACAGTGCTCTCAATCTTGGAGCAGCACCTGATGATGTCATTGAATCATTAATAAAGGGTCTTGTTTCTTGCCCTGCTATTGCTTCTGATGAACTTGACATAAATTCATTTCTCCATGAGGTTCATGATTCCTTGGGTGATTCTGTAAAGTACAGGCAAGACATTAGAGTCATGAGAACACAGGTCCCAAATAACCGAACCTCAAGGGGATGTGTGGCAGAGGAGCATTTTTTCGATGATGGAACAGTATTCATGGATGAAGATGCATTCATCGAAAAATGTAAGCACGCCTTTTAAGAATGGTTATTCAATTGCTTTGCGTGGCATGGAGTTCCGGTCTGAAGAGGCTGCTGCTATAGCTTCTGCCCTGGCGGATCTATTCGGGCAGCCTTCTGTAGGAGCTAACATATACTTCTCACCTGCAAGATCTCAAGGCCTGGCCCGACACTATGACGATCACTGTGTACTTGTTTGGCAGCTACTTGGTAGCAAGAAATGGATGATTTGGCCTAATCCAAAGCCACTTTTGCCCAGACTATATGAACCTTTTGACGCTTTAGATGGTAGTTTAGATGAGAACAATGGGAGAGTGGAGGTTTTACTTGAAGGAGACATGATGTACCTACCCAGAGGTTATGTTCATGAGGCTCACACGGATGTCGGTGGATCAGAGGTGAATGCGTACGCTGATTACTCACTCCATCTGACCCTTGCTATTGAGGTCGAGCCACCCTTTGAGTAAGTATTCTTTGTATTAAAGTCGAATTCTTGCTGTGCATGTGATCTAGAGCTTGCTTCTAAAGATTACCGTTGCTTCAGGTGGGAAGGTTTTGCACATATCGCCCTTCATTGTTGGACAGAGAAACAGCAGCTTAGAGAATCTCAATTTGTCGAGTTCAAGGGGAAAGTAGAACTTTCCTTATCTGCTATTGTACTGCATGTGGCCATCAGGTTGCTCGCCGACAGTGATCATATTTTCAGGAAGGCATGCCTGGTTGCATCAAAGCTTCCATCATCCAGTTCCTGCACAGCATCTCACTTGAAGGCTCTTAGAAGCAGCCAGAGGTCAACTTTTGATGAGATACTGAGGAAGATTGATAAGAACTGCAGCATCGAGGAAGCATTGAAGCGCATCGCTTTGGCTGTGAAAGAGAGAGACGATGAAGCCTTCCAGTGGATGAGCTGGCTTCGGCACCTGCCACAGCAAGGAACTGCAGACTACAACAGAATTGATTTCTGCAATATCTTGGGAGCCCTCGAGGAGCTTGTTGAGGCGTTCAACTCTAACCCTGGCCAGGCCCTGGCCGACTTCACAGCCTTCAAATCAGGGTTTTGCCAACACGTCGCTTACGAGGACGTGTGCGAGAGCTTTGAGACTTTGCTTGGGATGTACAGGACGACTAGGACTCAGTACATGAGGGGGATGCTGGCGTTGCACGGTGCTGGCGCAAATGTGAGCTGAGCCGTGGAGAATTCCTCTTGACAGAGAAGTGTTTTTTTCTCTCTATTTTTGGTGGTTGGCTTAGCCTTTTTTCCTAGCGAGGAAAACCTGACCGGAGTGCTGGACACTTGTACGGTTGTGACACACTGTATCCTTTGATGGCCCTTAGCTCAGATTAAAAGCCATTGCCATCGATTTGTGACTTCGTCAATCAGTTTTCAATTCAGCAACACTGCCAGTAAAGAAGTCACTTTTCTATTCGTCCCTGTCCAGCTCTGGACGTTTCTTCCTTCTTGCATGAGCACTGCCAGTAAAGAAGCCACTGTTCTGTGCTATTCTGTTTTTTGCTATTCTTTTTTTTTTTTGACAATATGTGCTATTCTCATGTTGTTTGTCAGCAAAGAATTGTCAGTGGCACTGACTCTTTTTTTTTTTTGAAAACCAGTGGCACTGACTTGAGATCTCTGCCCTGCTGAAGTCGCCACTTATCGTATAATACTACAAAATTGCAGCAAAACAAATTGGCCGTCTGCGTCTCCGCCACCTGCGAAGCTGGGATGGGGATTGTATGCGTGGCATGAATCCATCCAGGGGCGCAAGGCGTGAAGGTGACCCTTGGGAGCCACGCCAGCGATGACGATTCTTGGCTGCAATGTAGCCTCCATCCAAATCTCGCCCTCTCAGGTCAGAGGCTCTGCTACCGCGAATCACATCACATACTATTTACCTTTACACGTTACACTACAAAATGCCGGTCAATTAATCCTACGCAAAACAAAGCCCGGAGCAGGAGGTGACTCGGCGTCGCGGCAGGCCAGAGCACCGACGTGACAAGGAGAGCCGCACCGACGACTAAATCCAGGAAAACTCGTGGGTTTTATCCGGATTTGCGTGTGATCGGGGGTTCGGGCGTCATGGCTCCCGGGCCTCGTGCCTGCCTGACTCTGATGGCCGTCAAAGGCCGGCGATCTCTCGTCCACCCAACGACACGCGTAGCCCTATCCCCTCGCAAAAAGCCAGATGCCTGTTGCCGTCATCCTCGCAAGATGCGAAATATTTAGCACGCGCTCCGCCCCCCCCACAACCCCACGACACCAGCCTGCCCTCTCCCCGTCGTCAGCGCTCGTCGAAGGTGAGTGAGTCTGCCATGCTCGGTGCCGCACTACTCTGTCTGCATTGTGCTGCTGGTTGACGCCCCTGTTGCTTGGCTGAAGGTCTCGGCTGCCGACTGGGAGGGCGGCGGCCGGTCGGTCCGTTGTCTGGTTCGATAAGGAATGGCGGCGCAGGCGGTGTTTCCGGCGATGCAGTGCCAGGTGGGAGTGAAGTCGGCGACGGCGGCCGCCCGGGCGAGGCCGGCGGCGGCAGGAGGTAGGGTGTGGGGCGTCAGGAGTAGGACCGCCCGCGGCGGCGCTTCGGGGTTCAAGGTCATGGCCGTCAGCACGGGCAGCAGCACCGGGGTGGTGCCGCGCCTCGAGCAGCTGCTCAACATGGACACCACGCCCTACACCGACAAGATCATCGCCGAGTACATCTGGTACGTGCGTGCGTAGCGCAGAGAAACTGGTGGGATGCAACTAGCACTGGGGCAAACAGTGAGATACCTTTTTTACAATCTATAAAACAGCATTGGAGCCACTAAAGTTCTTATGCTTTTAATCTAATATAAAATGTCATCACTTCTGAAGATTTGTGGGTGCTGATTCGTCTTTGCATTCAAGTTCCTGCTCCCCACTTAGATAACACTGTGTGTGCACCAAATACTTTTATGAGTATATAAACTGTAGAAACAATATACTAAAATGAGGATCACACAATATTGTGTAGGGTCGGAGGATCTGGAATCGACATCAGAAGCAAATCAAGGGTAAGCATTCAACGTCATCTGGATTTCCTTTATTGGACACTTGACAGTTCCCTGGTCTTTAGGGAACGAATCAATGATTACAGGGCACTTTTTTTCCTGAGTGTACATTGCTTTTACTTGGCTATATTCAAAATTAAATATTAATGCCTGTGTTTCAGACATTTTCAAAACCGGTGGAGGATCCCTCGGAACTACCAAAATGGAACTACGATGGATCAAGCACAGGGCAAGCCCGGGAGAAGACAGTGAAGTCATTCTATAGTAAGAGGGAAATTACAGTACTTTTATATGCAAGCATTTTTGCTGTTACATTTCTGATGTTTCTCTTTCTGCTTTCAGCCCCAGGCTATCTTCAAGGATCCATTCCGAGGTGGCAACAATATTTTGGTACTTCCGTCCCATTCCACATAAACAAACTTGAATAAAAGGGCTAAAATTACAGCAGTTTCTAGTTAGAGTGTTAATGCCTTTTCAAGTAGTCCTTTAGTTGTAATACATTGGCCCTGTTTGGATACTCTAGCTAAATTAGAGGTTACAGTTACTTTCTAGCCCATGACTAGCCTTCAACTAGCTTTAACTAAAATCCCACCCCAACAAAAAAATAACTTTAACTAAAGAGGTGTTTGGATGGTTGCATTAAATATAGTTTCCCAATCATTTGGCTATCCCCAATCTAACCCTCATGTTTGGATACTTTAGGGGTATTTGAGCCCCAAATAGCTCAAACTAACTCTAACCCATGGATCCAAACAGGGCTATTATTTGATTCTATTGTAATTGTTGCATATTCCTCTTGGATTGAATGACACATTGTCACCTAAATGCATTGGCAAACTTGCTGAACTTTAACTAGTAATTGGATGACATCACACTGATTAATATAAAATTTGGCTTCCCAGGTTATCTGTGATACCTACACGCCACAGGGGAACCGCTTCCCTACAAACAAAACGCCACAGGGCTGCACAAATTTTCAGCGACCCGAAAGTTGTTGAACAAGTTCCATGGTAATTATGAATTAATAACATCTCCCTAGAAATTATAATGCAAACCTCACTATTATTTTCTCATTGTCTTCACAGAATGAGCTGAATGTTGAAACACTTGCTGTGTCATTTTCCTTCCAGGTTTGGCATAGAGCAAGAGTACACTCTGCTCCAGAAAGATGTGAATTGGCCTCTTGGCTGGCCTGTTGGAGGCTACCCTGGTCCCCAGGTATCATGATAAATAAGGAGAAAAATTTTGGTTTATCATGCCATATGATTTTTACTTTGTTGAAATGCATGTCTTGTATTGGCTTAATGAGCACGATTTGAAAAACGTATTGTGTCAAAATATGGCAGGGTCCGTACTACTGTGCTGTAGGAGCAGACAAATCATTTGGCCGTGACATATCAGATGCTCACTACAAGGCTTGCCTTTATGCTGGAATTAACATTAGTGGAACAAACGGGGAGGTCATGCCTGGTCAGGTATGGTTATGAACTTATGATACTAAAATACACATGTAGTTTGCATTTTTTTCCTAATCAGTGTGGTATACCGCCACCATTTTGCCCCTCATTTCTCTTCTTGCAAAGGAAAGTATAAAATTGTTTATCAGGCAGAACTTCATTAACCTTATCTGTGCAGTGGGAGTACCAAGTTGGACCTAGTGTTGGTATTGAAGCAGGAGATCACATATGGATTTCAAGATACATTCTTGAGGTACCTCAAACAATAATTAAGGATTTTCCCCATATCGTGTCCTTTATTTCTTTTTCTTCTTCCTAATTATTAGAGCATAGTATTTTACAAGTCCAGCAACCTATTATAATAAGGCATTTATGATTACGTACAGCAGCATATCATGATTGAATTAGGCATTTCAGAACAATTTTCTCATGTGAAAAAAATATATTTCATTTTATCTGTATTATTAAAATATGAGGCCTGAAGCCCATGATTTCACCCTTTAGTTAATACAATTTTGCATCACCATAAATGCATCTAAATATTTTCCCACTCACCTTTATCAGAGAATCACAGAGCAAGCTGGGGTTGTCCTTACACTTGATCCAAAACCAATTCAGGTATGTCCACCAGTAAGTTGTTTTGAATCATGACAGTGTAATAAATTAAAGGAGTCTTAACATATCCAATTGTATTGATGATAGGGTGACTGGAACGGAGCTGGTTGCCACACAAATTACAGGTTACAGTCTTTTATGATAAGGCTTAATTTCCTTTGGTTGTTTGTTCATGGTAATTTTGTCATTAATGGACAAACACAAGAATGCCTAGAGCAGTATGGTTTAGCATATGCTGACTGCTGAGTGGTAAAGAAAAAGTTTGCTCTATGTTCTGAAAAGGGAGTAGAACTGTAAAAGTGAAGTATTAGTAGTATCAATAAGTTGTTTTCTAGTGTGAGTGGATCCATATAGTGCCCATTCTCTTCAGTTAATTACTAAATTTCTTTATTTAGTATTTTCTCAATACATTTGACACAGTGGGACTGACAGACAGTCTGAATTCCTTGCGAATGTAGCACGAAGATCATGCGTGAGGACGGAGGATTTGAAGAGATCAAGAGAGCAATCCTGAACCTTTCTCTGCGCCATGATTTGCATATCAGTTCATACGGAGAAGGAAATGAAAGAAGACTGACAGGGAGACATGAGACTGCTAGCATCGACACCTTCTCATGGGTATGGATGGAGCACCTTTCATTATTTTTGCGAGTCCACTGAATATTGTTTATTTGTAAGATGTTCCAATGAAACCTTTTCATTTATCAGGGTGTGGCAAACCGTGGCTGCTCTGTTCGGTGTGGGGCGAGATACTGAGGCAAATGGGAAGGTACATGTTCTTGCAGTGTTCCTGAAATTGCTTACAGTTGGAACTCACAAAATACACCCCACCCCCAAAGGCCCCAAGTAAATAAATAAATACCACAGTGACATATAACTTCCCCTAACTTTCCATCATCTTGCTGAGTTGTGTACCTTCTAGCTGGGGTCGTAGTTACTGCGCTCTATCTGAATGGCCCTATAATGTGGTTGGTTTCCAGTTCCTTGGGGATGATTTTGAGAAAATCTGGTCAGATACGCCCTCATTCTGGTCAGATACGCCCTCATTCGCTCAGAGCATCAGTAATTTTCTATTTTGCATCTTGTCCGATGATTTTTAACATAACTCTTAAAGCAAGTGCTGCACTGCTGTAAAATCCATGCATCTGATCTGAATTTAGTAACTTGAACTACAAATCCTAGGCGACTTAACCTTTTCACCTTGTCGTTTCTAACAGGTTACCTGGAAGACCGTCGCCCGGCATCAAACATGGACCCATACATTGTGACTGGACTACTGGCTGAGACCACGATTCTGTGGCAGCCAACCCTTGAAGCGGAGGTTCTTGCCGCCAAGAAGCTGGCACTGAAGGTATGAAGCAAGTTGAAGGATGGTTCAGGCACGAATAAACAGGCCCACATCGGAATTGATTCTGCTGTTCACTGGCCTGGGTCCCGCGACTCTGCTTGGCGCCACTCTGTACAAAATTGCATTGTCTTTGATTCATCGGTTAGGGTTGTTACATTTTGCTTGGACACCATCACACCATGTTTGGGCTTGGCCTGTACTTTTTTACTCCGTTTGGGCTCAACAGAATTGTCTTTGACAGCATCACACCATGATACAACGCACAACAATCACCCAAGCGTCATGTCGGCAGCATGCCAGCCACCGCCGATATAGCTACCATTTTGACGGGTGCTTTTTGGGGGCCATTTTAACGACGATTTGACGTACGACCGGCTGCCATTTTGTGTGGGATCTGCTTGCAACTCGTTCTCTGTATGGCATCGTCACGCATCACCTATCAACGAGAAGCAATCATGCAAGGGCGGCAGGGAGCAGAGAGCAAGAGCAACAGCAACAGAAGCAAGCAGCAGCACAGCGGGGCCTATATTTTACAGAGAAGACATGGGTACTTGTACAATCCAGCGATGAAAACACACGAAACTAACAACATATAGTAATTGACTACACAAGGATTAAGGACAGTGTCCTATGGTTTGACGGGGTGCCTGTGCTTGGGCTTCGCCGTCGGCGGAGAGCCAGCATGCATGGCCACGCTGCTGTAGTCCGCGCTGTAGATCGGCCCTGCCTCGGCGTCCTCTCCCTGATCTGCCGTCCAACCCGCCTTGGCATCCTCCTCCTTGGGCTTCTTCACCTCCATAGCCACTTCCTACAAGCCATGGACGGATACTGCGTCAAGCTCTCTGTCTGCACATCGCTGAAAATGTTAACTGAACCCCCAAAAACAATGCATCCATCTTATATGAAGACTGAGAACAGGCAGATAACAATACACTCAGTTATATATGAAAACTGAAAACAGGCAGATAACAATGCATCCAGCCTTCAGGCACTCAGTTTTCTAGTGCAGATAACGGAATGAAACTTCAACAGGTTCTTGGTGATGTATGTATGGGGTATGAACTGACCTCAGGCTCCTGCATCTGCATGTTCTTGCTCTGATGCTGGTGATCGTATCCTGATGACTGACCGAGTTCTCTGCCTTTGCGGCCTAGAATCAGCTCTGGATGCTTGCCGAGGGAGACGGAGGAGAGAAGATGAAGACGCACCTGCAGATGCAAGAGTGGCTACAAGAAGACTTGAAACAAGTACAACACAGGATGGCTTCATCATGCTGCTGTTTTGCGCTATTGGCAATGTTGTAACACAAGAAGAGCAGGCCAGGCTCCTCTCCACGGCTCTCTTGGGTACTATATATAAACATAAATTGGGACGGCTGCAGGACCCAAATGCACGGTGGTGTCTAGAGTTTGACACATTTGCAGATTAGACCTGTGCTTATGAAAAGTTAGATGCTTATGATTCGGATTAGTACCATCTATAAGCACCACTTTGCAACACTTGGCAAAACCGGGGGCGGTATTAGCATAATGAGCCTTAGTTTGTGGACCATTACGTCACATGTGAGTGAGTATCAATTGGGTTAGGAGGCTATGGCAATAGGAGTGTACAATTATTAGGTAGCTAGGGGCACGGGCAACCCCGAAGTTTGGCGATTTGCAGAATGCCTTTTGAATGGTTTTTCTTTGTTTCTTTTTCTCTACGGGCTCTAGAGAATAGATAGATCCCTACTACTAAATCTGCCAAACTAAAGAGGACCCCCATCAGGCCATCAACCAGGCAGGCAAGGCAACACACATGATGCTGCTCCATCGGTCGACTGAACTGATCAATGTTGTCTCTCGTCTGCACTACCGTTTACCAGCCTGATGGGATGGGTAGTGTCCTCGCAGTGACACCCATGTCTCAGGGTTCTTTCATGCTCATGGTGTGGGTGGATGCATGATGCATCATTCCTGCAGTGAGATTCATTGTGTTCATTGTAATACCATACAGTATGCCGCATGCATCTCAATATACTGTATCAAGATTGTAGGAGACCGTATCTAATGCCACAGACACACAGTGAGCCTTTGCAGAAGGTGAATGTTCAGATAGAAACAGCAGTGGCCATCAGACTGAAGTTTGAGCTAATTTGCAGGACCACGCTGATAATAACCAAGCACTAACCACCCTGATTTATTTGGTCCAGCCGTGTCTAAACGCTGGAAACGCAACCTCAAATGCGTATCTTTCTGTGGGGGACTTGTGCTGCAGATTCGTTGTACGCTTGGCACTTGGCAGCATGTGGTTTCAGCCATGTTAGCTTGTATTCTGAAAGCTGAGGCACCTCATTAATATTTATTTAATTAGTCCCTGATTAGAGCCGTCTGTGTCTGTGTCTGCCAGAATGGGGCTCGAGACAACGAGGTCAAGCTCAGGAGGTTTCTTTTTATCAGACCTTGTCCTGCTTGTCTCTTGCTAATAAGCTTTTGGTCACGGAAACGTCAGGTTTTATATATGGGCACGGTGTATGGTAGTGCTAGCAGTATGGAAGTGTGTACCGACATGCATGCATGCGGCCTGAAATAACATGCCACCAGCAGCGGATAGAATCATC
Organism: Hyparrhenia diplandra; assembly: GCA_015847255.1. NCBI lineage: Eukaryota > Viridiplantae > Streptophyta > Magnoliopsida > Poales > Poaceae > Hyparrhenia > Hyparrhenia diplandra. The sequence continues at coordinate 3,851 of JADLZK010007052.1, read as the reverse complement.
ATCTCTTGCATTGCGATCGTTTCTTTAGTTGTCTTTTGCATTGCGCTGAAACAACATGCCACCAGCAGCGGACCAGTATTTTCCCTGTTTCCGCTGCCTTTTTGCTCTTTAGTTGTAGTTGGGTTCACAAATCACAACAGAAATCAGAGTGATCATCTGATCACAATGTTTGTCAACAGAAAACTGTGTGCCAACTGCCAAGTGCGCGCATATATAATTGTATAGAACCAATGATGCACGCCTAATTTTGGGGAAGATTCTCTCTACTCTTATCCACTGTGAGTGTATATGAATAAGGAAATAGTCTAAATTACTCCCATCTAATAGATATATTAATGTTTGTTTCGATTTACTCCTCATTTCAGTTAGTCGAGTTTATTATCCCTTAACAAAAAATCGTTATTTTGTTTCTCCGCATGTTAAGTTTAAATATTTTTTTTAGGTGATGCTTTATTTTTAAAAAGTACATATATCTTGAACTTGTTTCCATCATTATTTTGATAGGCTAGGAAATTCAATAGAAAATAAGTTAACACTAGAGATACAAAAATGTACAAAACATAGTGATGAAAAAATCATATTGTATTGTTTTTTTTTTCTAACACAAAACATGGTGTTTTCTTTAATCTTATAATAGTAGTAGTACATAGTACTTATGTAAGCAGAAAACTGAACCAACTAACTGCCAGTCCTCAGCTGCCGGTGTGATAATAGTACTGATCATGCACGCTTATTAATCTTGGAGGAGATTCTGTATGCATGGTGGTTTCCGTAGTTGACAACTATCCACTCTATTAATTTGAATAATACCGACAGTACGTCGTGTATTATAATACAAAACCATATGGGAGTTTACTCGAACTCTAGGAGTGTAGTGCATGATGCAGCATCCATCCTTCTTCTGACCGCAAGAAGCAGGGACAGCGACAGTGGGGAAAAAAAACTCGGTACCGCGACAGTCCACCACCCATAGTTGATTTGATTGGACTCCTCATCACATCCATGTTCGCTTGTTATGGTTTCCACTTAATTATTTTCGCTTTTTTTAACTTATTCTCTCTCACAGAACACTATTGAATCATCAAAATCAGATCAACGAGGAGTTTCGCTTGTCTCATCCATGGAGGCGTGGACAGACATCATAGTCGTAGGCTCTAGTACGTTTATTTTTCGAGCTCTCAAGGTAGCGCGATTTCCATTTCTATTCAATTTTATGCGGGGTGAGGGCAGGGATTTTTTGTTGGCGTTGCATGCAGAGGAAACAGAAAAAACATGTCAGTGGGCGGGTATTAGGCACGGGCGTTTGGACATCAAGAGCTTGTCCTTCCGATGTATGATACGATATCTAGTAGAATCGCTCTAATATCCCCAATCTTCATGGTCTCACAAAGAGTTGAAATTGCCTTGGCGGTTAAAAATTTGCTTGAGTGCTAAATTGAAACAGACACTCAAGGAAATTAAATGGCACGGTAAAAAAAAAGGAAATTAAATGACGGTTGTCGACCCTCAAGAAAATTACTTTCCTTGGCAATCATAGCATTTGCTTGGCACTTTGGTAAATTAAGTCTGGTCGAGATTTTCTTGGTGGCTATTTCCTTGAGTGCTAAAACCGCCAACGAAAATAATTTCCCTTAGCTTCTATCCTTGAGTGTGTTTGATTGACGGTTTGTGGTCAAGGATCATTATTTTTGGCGGTTTAACCCATTTATATGCCGTTTTTGGCATTCAAGTCAATCCTAGTCTGCGGTAGTGCCAGTGGGTGTGAAAGCTTTATCCAACGCATGTAAAACTGGCACTAAAGCACAAGACCGTTTCAGAAAAGGCTTTTCCTAAAATAGTATCGATAGCGCGATTGCAGTACCTAATGTAAATTCAATTTCATTTATTATCCCCTTTGTCTAAAAATATGGTATCAAGTTAGCAATCTTATAGAACCCTATTTAGCTGCACACTAGCATATTTTTAGTTTAACATTACATTTATATAGCTCTAGTTAGTAGTAGCAACGTGTAGTCACTTTTTCTATTTTTTAATAATAGAGGAAAATACTTTTTAGGATTTAGCGGAAAATACTTCCCAGCGAGCAGATTTCGCTTCTCTCATCCCATGGAAGCGTGGGCGCATCATAACGTCTGCTCGAGGAAGGCCTGCCGGCATTTGCGCCCAAGTCCCAACTTCATCCAGTCCAGTTGTCGTGTGCCCAGGACAGTTGGGCCTCGCCGCTTGGGCCATGCCAGATCAGACTTAAACAACAGCTGAAGTGTCGCCACAGGCCACAGCCCACATCACACAACGCGAGGTGCAGCCCGAACCCAGTCAGGCTCCCAGCGGGACCGGTCCCGTGCGCGCGCGTCGCCGTTTGCTTTGCTCAGGTCGCCGGTCGCCGCGGCTCGTCCTGCTGCGTGACGCCTCCCGGCCCAGGACGGCCGCCGGTTCGATTCCGCGCTTGTCCACCGAGAACACCGAGAACGCCGTCAGCGCTAGATTGCCCCGCTGCGCGACGCCAGTTGGCGCGCAGGACGGACGCGTCATCGTGCGTTGTGCGTTGTGCCGCCGGCTAGCTCCTAGCTTGGCCTTCATCATGTCGCTGGGACCAACGGCATGCAGCCACTTGTGTGCAAAGATAAGGAGCAGGGGAAGGAACGGCACCGGCACTAGCGAGTGGTTTGTACTGCTGTTCTAGTGCGGATCCAGTAGAAACGGCACGGCATCGGCAGCGGCATGGGTGTGCACACGGACGAGACGGGACGGGGATCGGGCGTGGACGCCTGCCGTCTGAGCAGGCAAACAAAAGTCAAAGGAGGATGTGCGTCTCTGTCGGTGCGATTTGACCCGCGCAGAGGCAGAGGCAGGCAGACATGGGATCGCGCGCCGAAAGGGGCAACCGGGCGGCCGGCCAAGTATACGTGGCGACGATACCGTATCCTAGTAGTTGAGTTGACATCATGATCATTTTTTTTTTTTTTACATTGACATCATGATCATTCAGTACACGGTATTGTTTGCAGCAGTCATAGGATACACGGAGTACGTGTAATGTAACGGAGACCGAAATTCAACCAGTTCGTCCAAGTGAAGCAACACCAGCGATCGAAACGTGGGCCGGCCGCCAGAGATCCGATGGCGCCCGCCGGCTTTATTTAGCCCACCAAGGAATGAGGAGCGCACACGTATATGAAACACCTTCCACGGCTAGCAATCCACACTGGTTTGCCAGCAGCAGCCTTTGACTTTGGACGTCCATGGAATGGAATGTTGTACTCTCGAAATTATAAGTCACTTTGACTTTCAGGTTCATCCATTTGGTTATATATATCTGGGATACGATAAATAATACATACATAACTAAAATGGATGAAGTTATAAAAATCAAAAGTGACTTATAATGTGGACGGCGAGTATATTGTACTTATTGTCCTCCAAGCGTCACTGTTCCTGCCGTTACGTGTATGCCGTGCTCCGTCCATATGCCGATCGATCCCTTTTGCAGTTCGCGAGCTGCCGAATGGACAGTCGCACGCACGCGGCACCCGCTCCCCACGCCCACGGTCTGTCGGTGCGTGGCGTGAGCGTGGCCTGCCTTTCCACGCGCAGCGACACCCCCGTCCCCATCATTGGCGTTGGCCACCATGCCAATGCCATCCCACCTACGGCTGCGTGCGTGCGTTCCATATGAAAGGCCCGGGACGGATGCAGCATGCCATGCCATGCCATGCCATGCGTGCGATACGACATGGTCCCGTTCCGTTCTGCAACACCACTCTGTTCCTTCCTTCTCTAGTAGTTCTCCACAAAGTCGTGCGTGGATGGATCAAGATGGTGGTCGATAATCACATGGGTCACGGGCCGGG
>JADLZK010007051.1:0-59616 GCA_015847255.1 Hyparrhenia diplandra | reverse complement strand
CCAAGTACCTTCATTAAATGTCGAATGCATAATAGTCTCCAAGTTTCTGATGTGATTAAACATGCTTTTCAATGTCGATTTTAAATGGAAGAATCGGTAAATGGGTGTTAGTATTGCCTGAATTTGATTTAAGATATGAATCGGCAAAGGCATGTTAAAAGGCAGGGATACGTTTACTTTCGTTACTCAACATCTTGATCCTTTCCGCTAACATGATTAACATTGCACCTTTTGGCTTTGTTCTTCGATGGATCATCTTGTGAAAAAAAGGGGAGGTGTAGGTGTTTTGTTAATTTCACCTAAGGCATCTTTTGAGTTTGCTATTCCTATAATACTACTGTCACTAACAATCAGGCAGAGTATGAAGCTTTACCAAAGGACCCAACTACTTATAGAGGTAGGAAAGGCCGTCGCAGCTGAAATTTTGGAGATTCTGAGTTAGTGATCAAAACAACTGACTACAAAGGAATATGAGTGTAAAAAATGACATCCTGGAATTATTATGAGGAATGTCAACGATTGTTGAGAATTTTTCAAGGTCGTAATTTGCATCACATCCTAAGAGAGTATACGAGGAGGCTAACAGGTTATCCTAAAGTGCTTTCAATACCAGGAAAATCAGAAGTTTCACTACAGATATATATATATATGCATTCGGTAAGGACCCAGTTGATCAAACCAACGACGATTGGAGAGCTGAAATTACCGAATACCTTAGAGATCCATCAAAGAATGCTTTCGAAAGCTCGCGTACAAGGCTACAGCCGGTTCTCCTTGATAATCAGTTGTACTACAAATCCTAGATGGAATGCTGCTTAAATGTTTGAGTCAAGAGGAAGCTAAAAGGTAATGTATGAGGTATGTATGATTGTGGGCGACACCGGCTTACTGAACAGAAATGGATGATCAGAAGGACAGGGTATTTTTGGCCAACTATGTTGAAGATTGCTTTGGAACATTACAAAGGGTGTCAGGATTTCAAGCAAAGATTTGGTAATATTCAAAAGAGCCCCAGCATCAACACATTAAACCCTAATGTTAAAATCCTTGGCTACTTAGGAGGATGGGGTATAGGATTTACCTGGTCGATTCATCCTCCATCAAGCGCAGGCCATAAGTTTGTATTAATACGGCCACCGAGCTGACGTTTAAGTGGGTCGAGGCTATTCCATTGAAGAAAGTCACATCAAAAACATGGTCGCATTTCGAAAGCATGAGCATATAATTCGCAGGTTTGGAATCCCCAAACCATCACAAATCCCCCATCAAGGAGGCCGGGCGAGCTGGGCTGAAGTTTTTAGTATTTCAATGGGGTTATGATGGAATCGTTATACAACTCATCTCCTTATTATGGGTACAATGGCTAAGCTGAAGTTTCTTAATAAGATCATGATTAAATTATTCGTAAAAGATTGAAGAGAAGCCTAGAAGGTGGTGACATTTGATTTTACGAAGCATTGTGGGCTTACCAATGGCGCTACAAGCGGGTCTACTAAGACATCTCCCTTATGAGTTGGTATATGGGAACCATGCAGTATTACCATGGGAATCTAAATGATCCAAGCGAGTTGCATTGCAAAAAGATTTACAAAGAGGAACAGGAATCTTAAGATAGATGGATTGGAAGACTGCGACGTACCACAAGGTTTAAAAAAGCCTTGGAAAATATCGAAAAATAAGATACTGCGGTCGCCAAATATTATAACAAGAAAGCAGGGAATTAAAGAATTTACCGGGCGAGATCTTGTTTGGAGCATTGCTACCGCTTGGAACTGAAGACAGTGGTGTTCGGCAAGTGGTCTCCTCCAATTGGGAAGGTCCTTTTCCGAAAGTGTTAAGATGTGTGCTGGGAAATGCCTATATATTGGATATCTCTACAAGGAGAAGAATTTAGGGTCATGAATCTAACGGAAGGTTCTTAAAGAAATGGCTTCATCCTAGCGAAGTCGGGCTTGAAAAAAGTGTGCTGGAGTTTTCCAATATAGCCATGCATGAAAAGATCGCTTTTAGCGTAAAAAATACCCAAAAAGAGTCGGAGAATAGCCAGCATATAAGTGATATGTTGCCTTTAGAATAAAAATACACGTACCTGATTGAATACATTGCTTACGCATCGCATACGTCGATTCTTATGTTGCCGGAGCGATTGTCGTGGCGAAGTACTTTTATTCTTGAGCAAGTTAGCTGATTTGTTCGCTATCTGACTACCGTCCATTAGTCGAGCAATGATTTTGCATTGGGTCAATCAATCGAAAGTGAGCACTTATCAGAAAATAGATGACAAAAGTCATGTACGCATAAAGGATAAAAGGGCAAAATATAATTTTATTGATGTGCTGTGGCAATGAAGTGCCGCTAGAGGCTGGCATATTATTTTTTACATTTTCCTAATCAAAAAGATCATGAGGTCAGCTCTCTCGCACTGATCAACACGGTCTTCATCCTTCGCGAGCGCTGATCGTGAATCCCGTGGGTCCGAAGCGCCCTCAATCAATTGGCCCGTTGCCGCAATCGTTTACTCAAATTTCCTCGCTATGCCCGAAAGGAATAAAGACGAATCCAAAGAATTGCTTCTAAAATGGAATCATGAGAAGGAAATTGGTCAAATTGCAAATGGTGACTTACTGCTGCTATTCTCCACATAGGAGCTCTTGGAGCTTCGAAGTATCCCACTCTCCTTTTTACATCCTATGCTCACGTCAGCTTGTTCGCGGTGCCTCCCTCGGGCCCACCGAAGCCTCGCTGGCCAAGCCAAGAAGTCGACGGGCGAGTTTCCGCGCATCTCGGGCCACGCAGGGCTTGGAGAAGAAGGAAAAGCCTACCTGCACCTAAAAGAATATGAAAAACGCAGATGAAAGAGAGAACTTACTCCATTGCGAAGGCTAGGGTTAGCCGAATACCGCATCTTGAGAAAAAGAGGAAAAGAAGATTGGGAGATATGAAGGAGATTCAATGACCGCCTTCTACTAGCTATGGATATACCTATTTATATACAGGCGGAGGCCAAGAGGCCGAATCTAAAGTGATCGCGGAGAACACGGAGATCTGTTCGGTGCTTATCTCAAATATCTTGAGAAGGTATGACTTGGTTGCCATTCACATAACTAGGAATTTCGTGGCATGAGTCCTAAGAAGCAATTACAAGAGGCTAAACGGGTACGTAAAGAGGAAGCCTCTAGAAGGGGCAGTTCAAATGGTCCTTACACTTTAGCCTAGTAAAAGGCTTCTGGCCCGAATTCGTGAAGTTATGGTCAATTTCCGAGCAAAGAGATATCTTTTAATTCTAAAATTGAGGGGGCATATGTTAACACCCAAAATTGGTAAAAGCCTAAAACGACGGTGCGTGAGCCGCATGTGATGATCTCGTAAGGGAGGTCATTCGCTAACAAAGGCGATGTCGGTAGTACTATAGCGCTCGAAGTCACGCTATTCGCTAAGGAACCCTCGAGCCCGAGGAGGACATAACGGTGATTCGTAAGTGTAAGTGTAAAGCTTCGAGGGGAATATCCAAGAGAAGTGCTTCGTAATACAGGCGACCTCAAGATTCCGGAGGAGACTTTGAGGACAATGCATCTTTGGGTTAGATATTTTCGCGATCTTGTTCAGAGTCGCTTAGGACTCGTCAAGTCCAAAAGGTATAAATATGAGACCCCAGCTTGAACCGGTGAAAACCGAAGTCTACCAACGACATAACAACAAACTCGCTCAAGGCCAATTTTCGAAATCCGTGAGGTTGCCGACGATTACGAGGGGGATACATCGAATTGCCGACTCCGTAGTACCGCAACCTTGTACTATACCCTAGTATCGTGCAAATGGGATTTAGATTATGTTGCAAGTAGTCTTGTTACCATGCTTAGTATCGCGCGCGGATTTAGGCTATGGAGCAAGAGTGGTTCTTGTTGTGGATCATGAGTCGTAAGCGGCAGGCTAAGGTCTAGCTTGAGCTAGTTATCGCTTCATTAGATTTGGCAATTCAGTGAATTCATTAAGTTATCAAGTGGTGCATGTTTTACTTATTTATTACTTTATTATGATTGTGCCACACTTTTGCCCAATTTAGATTGATATGGCTCGCTTTTTATCTTTTGTTACATTCCAGTTGTCACCAATACTTTCATTGTTCATCTTGTATTAAAGCTGCCAGATCTATATTCGGCTATCATAGCCGCAGCTTAAATCACCCAAGCTGTTACATGTTGTGGGTTCAAGGCACGCTAGTCATGAGTCGCGGCGGCAAAAAAGGCGTTTTGCAAGTGTGGTGAGTTCTTCATGACCTCGTGATTTGGCAAGTGTAAGCTTGCCGTAATAATGCCGCGCATCTACTTGTAGCTTGTATGTATAGTGCCTACTTATCGTTAGAGTCTATTCGCAAGCCAGATTATGCGGTGGATTAGTTAAGGTAAAGGTATCGTATTTGCTATTAGGACTAAAAAGGGTTTAGGATGGTTAGTCGCGGGCGCGGACTAATAGGAATAGATCCCTGGTTTACTTTTTAGATTAGACTTGCATGTGTATTTTTTACTTGTCTATGCATACACGCCACCCAGTAATGGTATTGTGGTATCTATTTAGATGTATGCTGCTTTTAGCGTATTTTGGCTAGATTGTATCATGCGCGTGGATTCATCTAGTTATGGTAAAGTGAATAGATCTCAGAAAGGGTCAGATTATGCGGTGGGATTAGTTTGCAAGGGTTGCTTGGACGGGTTTAGAAGGCTAGACGGCGTGCATTAAGCAGTAAAACCTATGCATGTGTCGCTTAAATTAGATTATATTTATGGAAGTTACTCATACGTATCATGTTGTCACCACCCGAATTTTATGTATTGGTAGAACTTTATGATATCATATCTCGGCGATCGATTTACTTGTTCAAACATATCTACGCATCATTCGCAAATCAAGTATTACTTTTACATCTTTAAACATGCTACCGCACGCATTCACATTATCTCGCTGGACGTATAGCTCTCACAGCTATGTGTGTCATTACAACCGCCTTAGGAGCCATACATGCGAACTGCTCTTGGTCACACTGTGCATGTTCCAGATCTCATGTTTACTCTCTTGTCAATTTACGTGTCACCTGATCGCAATTTCGGTACGCACACCTCGGGCAATGAAAGTAAAGCTAGCTATTCCGCTTGTCGCTGTTTACTTGGCACAGAGACGGATTTTGTGTCAACACCCCAGGCCGCCAGCGGTTCGCCCTCGCAAGCTGCTACGACGGGGTAACTGAAAGAACTCGCTTCTTCCTTGGCTGCGCATATAAGTTGACACAAAAATGCGAGGGAAATTGAAGCTTGACACGCTAGTAAGTGTGTATATATACAAAGATAAAATGGCGTAAGTGGAGAGAACTCAAATTGTGGCTCAGAACCCGAAACACAACAGCTTGATTGGCCTTGCAAGCGCAGGCATAGTTCATAAATAAATACATAGTTTATATTATGTCAGCCGAGGGTTTAATAGACCACTAGCTTTTCTAGCGAGGTATTTTCTTCCAGTGAGGGTGTACAGAACAAGTATTGTGTCGTACCTCAATAACGCAGCTGCGTGCTGTTGGATCCCAAAACTAGTAGGTGGTGATAACACGCCTACGATGCCCACACAAATTCTACCCCACCTTTCACGATGCAAAATTAATATAAACTTCAATCTCTCTAAAAATTATATCTTCTGAATTTTTACTTTCCATTATATAAATTGCGACTATGCTATATTAAGCAATGCAAGTCTACGCAGCATTCAATTTGATCATAACCCCAGCAGCAGCCGGTAATATTTGGAGACCAAAACTAAAAGTGAACAATGGCTGACAACAAGTCTGGGAAAGGAAACCCGCAGCAACAGTCCACGCTAATTAAAACAAATTGATAATTGACTCCACTTAATCTCACGGCAAACAAGATATCTGTGGTCAAAAGCAGCCCAACAGCACCCAAATAAAAATAATAATTCAGACCACGAATTGGCTTACATAAGAACCACTGAACAGATGTAAAACCAAAGATACTAAGCAGGTTCCAGATGATAAATTGAGATAGAGAATAATTGTGAAATATATTAAATAGATGTAACTCAGCTACAATCGATGCAATCCGAGTAGAAGAAATTCTCCAACCCGTAATTCAATTAGAGCACGATCCAGAGAGGGGATTCCTCGGCTAAAGAACCAATGCGAGTCCAAGAATCAATTCTCACCACACTAACACGAATCCGCTGAGGATCCCGCAACACCTCCGCTAGTTTCCCCAATGAAAGCGGCGGCGCTCGACGGGAATACTCAATAAAAATTCAACCCAACCTACCCCCTTACATGCCGACTGGCCTTTTATTAGTGTGCCTGCAGGCACCCTGACTCCATTTGGTCCAGGTTCGATTTTGAAACAGACGCACGCGGCAGGCACATACCAGGTCTATGACTCAAACCAGGTCCATGGCCCACCAAACCACGCACTAACCAGAAATAAACTACATGACCAACTCAAAACCAGCCACGTGTAGATGGCATGCAAGCCAAAAATAGAAATACTTCAAAATAATCCGGCAAGCATATTAATCATGAAGCTAAAACACAGGACCCGACGGCAACTTCTTTAACTCCTCCTTTGCATGATCTCACCATCTCACGAGAAGTTGTCGTTGCTTTATTTTCTTATTATGAAAATTGCCTCCACAGAATATTAGCTTGGTAGATATGACTTTTCCGTCCATATGTTGCTTTTCTCATATCAGCATGAAATAAGCCAAATTTCATAAAAAAAGCAAAATATCATTCATCTTATTAGCTGATAAATCACTCGAAACATTAACTTCAGGAGCCAAGGGCTCATCATTCTCCCTTGAAACAAAGCCGCCCCCTCGGCTTTGATATATTTTCTTTCACACATGTCTCCCTCTTGATAAGGAGATCAGATCAACCTTTTGTCATATCCATGAAATATTTGAACTTATGCAATTACTTTCACCAATATCAAAAGCCGCCAGTTTGAATATCCGGAGTGACCGCATTAGCTACCAGTACTATCGGAATATCAATAATGTTGAAGATATCATTGGATTAGAACTGCCACACCACAAGAAACATCTCCAGAAGGGCTAACAGTTGCAGTATCACTTGAGCCCGGATGAGCAATAATTTTGTGAACTTACTTCCACATCATTCTTTCCTCCTTGAAGCAAAGCCGCCCTCGCTTTGGGGTAAGTAATTTCAAAGCAACTTTGTTTTCACTTTCACATGAGGAAAAGTTACAGCCTAATAGTATTCTCCTCGCATTGTTTGAGCACATGATTATCTCCCTTTGTGCACAAATGAATAATAACAGATCAACACCGTGTAGCATCAAGATCAAATTCACAATGGCTCCACCCAACAACAAATGGCATGCACCTCAATGGTGCCACATCACAATCCACTATATCAATAATATAAGTTCCAACTGAAAAATTTAAACTCGAAAGCCTATGAGTAATTTTCGTACCACTTTTGATTCATCCATTGCATATAACGCATAAAGCCTCCGCGAGACAAAGATAATGCATGTACCAAATCTAAACTAAATAACATAGCAAAACTCCCACCATCAATAATCAATTTGCATACCTTATCTTGAATTTTGTAATTGACTATATTGATCGCTGCCCTTTGACTGAACAATGTCACTTATCACTTTGCACTTTGAGCCAAATATAGATAACCCATTTGTTGCACCATCAACAATATTACTCAATGGCTCCTGTACATTTTTTCTTCCGTTTCTTTTCTTCTACAAGAACCTCCTTGTTAAGCTTTCTGTAGGATGCGTGGAAAAGAAGTTTAAAGAATAGAACTTGTTGATTTCCCTCTCTGCCTGCAATTTTGACATGCACCATGCCACCGGATTGTTATCAACATAATAGACTTTTCTTTTGCTGCCACACTGCTCTCCTTCCCAAACATTATATGGATCTGCACATCTTATGATAGGTCTGTGGTGAGCTGAAAAGTTCAGTATGCATAAGCTTGCTATACTCGAGCATTGGAACTCAACTGATTCTCATTAGGTAATACCATTAACTTTCCTCGCGAGGAGCAGGAAGATCAGCACTCAGGATGAACGAACAATTGGCTTTGGACCAAAACCAAAAGCGCCATTGTAACACACAGCTTACATCGCCCCATGTCCTACAAGATCTTTCACCTCTCATCATGCGACCTTGAATTCGGCCACCACGTAAGAAAAGATTATCGAAAATGTCTTGGCAAAGAACAATTGTATATGTGGTTCGAAAAACAACCCTCAAGTAAGAAAACGTGCATTGCATCCTCCTACCAGTAACTGGGATCACTGGTTCTCAAATAAAGTGTCGGCAACACATTTAATCTTCTAGTAGCAAGGTTATAATCAGCCATTGAAAAGAAAATCCAAATGTGAACAAACCTGTCTCTGAATACCAACTTCGATAAAGGACACTTACCATGCCCAAATAAATTACTCCCAATCTTCAATGCATATGCAAATTAATATAAACTGAATTTTCTATGAAATTATATTCTCTTCGAATTTTACTTTCCAATATATAAATTGGCAGACTTAGCAGAGCAGCAATGCAAAGTCTACGCCAAGGATCAATTGATCAAGTAACCTCTAGCAGCAGCTGTACATTTGGAGACCAAAAAATCCAGTGAACAATGGCTGATAAATAAGTCTGGGAAAGGAACCTGCAGCAGCAAATACAGTCCACGCTTAATTAAAACAAATTTGATAATTGACTCATCACTTAATCTCACGGCAAACAAGATATCAGATCGTACAGCTCAATAGCACTCCAAATAAAATAATAATTCAGACCACGAATTGGCTTACAAGAACCACTGAACAGATGTAAACCAAAAGATACTTGCGCAGGTTCAGATGATAAATTGAGATAGAGGACACCAGAAATATATTAATAGATGTAACTCAGCACAATCGATGCAATCCGAGTAGAAGAAAATCTCAACCCGCATCTACTCCAATTAGAGGCACGATCCAGCAGAGGGGATTCGGGCGGGAAGTAGTCCAAGAATCATTCTCGACACGCGCACTAACACCTAATCCGGGGATCGCAACACCCGCTAGGGTTTTCACGGCCGGCGCGCTCGACGGGAATACTCCACAAAAATTCAAACCTAATCTACCCCTACATGCCGACCACTGGCCTTTTTATTAGTGTGCTCGAGGCACCCTGGACTCAACCAGGTTCGACGGAACAGATGCACGCAGGCATTAACACTAGGTCTATGACTCAAACCAGGTCCATGGCCCATAAAACCACGTAATTAACCAGGAAATAAACTACATGACCAACTCAAAACCAGCCGATACGCAGATGGCATGCAAGCCAAAAATAGAAATACTAAAAATAATCCGGCAAATATTAATCATGAAGCTAAAACACAGACCCGACGGCAACTTCTTTAACCTCCTTTGCATGATCTCACCATCTCACGAGAAGTTGTCGTTTAGCGCATTTTCTTATTATGAAATTCGCCTCCACAGAATATTAGCTTTTGGTAGATATGACTTTTCCGTCCATGTTGCTTTTCTTCGCTTATCAGCATGAAATAAGCCAAATTTCATAAAAGAAATATCATTCATCTTATTTAACATAAATCTTTTCGAAATATTAACTTCAGTGAGCCATGGGCTCATCATTCTCCCTTTCTTGAAACAAACGTCCTCGCTTTGATATATTTTCACATGTCTCTGATAAGGAGGATCAGATCAACCTTTTGTCATATCCGCTGAAGATTTGAACTTATGCAATTACTTTCACCAATATCAAAAGCCACAGTTTGAATATCCGGAGGACCATGCTTCTGCAATTATCGGAACATCAACAATGCTGGAAGATATCATTGGATTAGAACTGCCACACCACAAGAAACATCTCAGAAGGGCTAACAGTTGTAGAATCACTTGAGCTCCGATGAGCAATAATTTTAGAACTTACTTCCACATCAGGTGGACTAGCTGCTCATAAGTTATCTTCTTTTCATTTGTGTATGTATAAGAATATGCCCGGCCACACACTACAAGATGCTTCAGTATTTAAAGAGTATGTGGCTCGACACAAGTGTTAAGGAAAAGCGGTAAGACGACATATTTCAGTAGCGGCCGATGCCGAAGATTTTGCCTAAATATATTTGGTGAGGGGCTCAGAAGCCTGGTTGTAATCCGAAGGCGGCAAACTCTCTGGGGAGACTGCTTTGTGCCACAATATCACGGCTTTGTAGGCAGGGCGCAGGGCACGTGATGGACGTTCGATGCTTGGGTTCTGGTTCCTTCGCTAGATCATGCACGGAGCCATGCAAAATAGTCAGTTGGTATAGGAAGTGGGTTGCAAGCGCTTAGTACTTATCTTGTTTTTCATGTTGAAGGTAATCCCGGCCAGGCCTAAGGCTACCAAAGGTGCCTGCTGACCGAGCGCGAGTAGGCTGGTGCTTCCGCAGGCCTCTTCTTCGTGCAGTCACCATGCCCGTAAAATGGCGAGGGGGTTTGAAGGCAGGTGCTTTGCTTGGCCGCGACGAGGGTTGGCGAGCCACCATGCGGGTATGTGAGACAGATTGAGGTTGCGGTCTTTTTGTTTGCCATTCGAAGCGGGAGGTTCCTGGCCACAAGAGGTGGGCATGCCGGCCACAAAGGGGGGGCATGCCCTGCATCATAGTAAACTTGAACTGGGCTTGCATCCGAGGTCAAAGTGCACGAATGCGTGATAAGCCGTACTATGTCGGTTTTGGGTACCGCCCCTGGCCAGATCATGGAAGGCGCAGGCGAGCCCGCGCAGTTACCTCAAAATGAGCTGCTATCCCGCGCGAGGCACGTACGGACTCGGTGGACCCTCGCCAGTAGGTAGGCTCTGCTACCCTTTTCCGATCTTGCGGCCCTCTCCAGAGCTTGCTGAGCCAGTTACACCGGGAAAACGCGAAAGCAATATATATAGCCGCGGAGGTCTCACAGGTGACCAGTAACACTGAGCCGGAAGTTGCTGGCACGAGTGACACCATTTTCATGACCGGCCATTTTCGATGTGTACGTGGGAGCCTCGACGCATTTCTGGTGAGGAAAGAGTGCTTCTCGGGCGTGTAGCGGAGGTCAGGATAGCTTCCGCTCGAAACGAGGCGCGCTTTAAGCAAACGATTTCACAGCGCCGGGAATGGTATCATATGCAAGGCCGCACCCACAGTAATAGCAGGTACCGAGCTAGCCACGCCTTTGAGCACGTAACAGTGCAAACATATAAAGCGTTAACGCCCTTGCTCTATACAAGTACATTACCCTCGCCAAAGAGCGTTTTCCTGCAAAAACAAGCAAGTTGAGAGCAAGCGTAGCACCACTCTTTGAAAGCGAGGCTTGGGTCGGTGAACCCGCACCCGTGCATTGTTAAACCTGCATCTCGCATCTCCTGAGGCTGGCTCCTTCGTGTTGGCTACATAACTCACCGACTCTACTTGCCCTTTACCGACAAGCGGGAATAGGCTTTACTCGACCCGCCCGAGAGTGTCTTCATCCGAAGAAGACGTGCGACTCCATCTACGGTTAACTGACAAGGAGGTAAGCGTGAGATCTGTACATGCCGGGTGAGACTCGATAGCGCCAGTATCCGCATGTAGCCCCCAAGCGTCGGATGAAAAATGACATATGCGGGCTGAGAGCCATCCGTCATGATGAATGCATTGATGGCGTATAAGCATGCATAAAGATGTAGCTAATACGACTTTACTTGAATCGATCATAAGAAGAACAATGATCCGAACAAGTAAAGCCGATCATCGAGATGTAATCATCATAAAAGCTCATTGCCGTACGAATCAACCGAATCACAAACATGGATACATAGCGAGTAACTCATAAATACATAAACCCGACCCAAACGACAGCCACGCATAGCTCTCATCCAACTAGTCCACAAGACATCTAGCCTTACAAACCACGGCCGACATCTAGACGCGCGCAGCCAATCCACGCATCGATACCGACACAGATCTGAGGACCACTCACCGCTACCAGATCAGATCCCGTCAGCGCGTGATCTGTCCCAGCGCGATGGCGAGCACGCGCCACATCTAAATACGACCCAAAACAGACTCACATACTATCGTTGGTGTATGCATCGACAAGTCAAAATACACACGCTGAGCCTAATCTAGCAAAGCCCGGAGATCGATCATAGTCCTAACTAGACAATCCACCGCGATGATACACTTTTGCCAGCAAGCTAATCCACACGCGATGATACGACCTGCGGACTAACCGTCCAAACCCTTTCGGCCCAACTAGCTATCCACCACGCTGATACACTCTGCGAGCAAGCGAATCCCATCAAGATGCGGCTGGCCGCCGACTAGACTCCCCAACGATGGCAGACCCACGCATACAAAGATACAAGTAGGTGACCAGTCGTATTCCCGCGACACAGCAGAATCGAAGTCCATGAAGAAGGAACTCACACGCCAAAACGCCAGCACATGCGCCCGGTTTCGATCTAATTCATGACTAAAGCGCGACATGAACGCTAACATACGTAACAACTTGACGTGATCTCAAGCTCGCTACGGAGGGAGCGAGACAGCGTCTACGGATACGACTGATGAATGAGTGCGAAAGCATTGATGACATCTAGATCTAAATCGAAAAGATAGAGCCCGAGCCACGCCGATCTATATTGGGCAAAAGATGCGTGCAATCATAAAGATAATAAAATAAGAGAAAGCATGCACCGCTTAGTAACTACAATAGAATTCATCTAGATTGCCACTAATGAAGCCGATAACTGCTCAAGCTGTGACCTTAGCGCAGCGACTCATGATCTAACAAAGAACCCTCTTGCTCCATAGCCCAAACTACCAGCGCCGCGATACTAAGCAAGGTAAGTGGGACAAGACTACTGACCCAACATAATCTAATCCCACGCCATACGCATGCTAGACATGGGTACGCCGTTGCGGTACTTGGCGGAGGTCGGCGGGTCGGCGTATCCTCGAGCGAGTAGATACTGAGGGCCGGTGGCGCGAGGTAGCCGGTTTGTTGTATCTGATTTGGTAGATCCATTCGACTCGCAGCCGGCTCATATATTTATACCGCAGCTAGACGCAGTCCTAACTGAGTATGGAATAAACATCTCACGAAAATATCTAGCAGCTAAGATACATTGTCCTCCCAAGTCTTCTACCACCGAGTCAGTGTGAGGCCTTGCGTACGCGACCACGGTAGACCTCTTCCCTCGATATTCTCATGCAGCGCTTCCACGCTGCGCATGCATAACGCCGCGCCAATCTTCTTCGCGACTTGGAAGCGTCGCGAGCCGCAATGTACTTTCCGTAATGCCACGTTATTTCACTAGATGCAAAAGATCGCTGTTAGCCGAATGATCTCCCTTCTAGAACCATCACATGCCGCCCTTGTCATTCAGGGCTCTGCAAATTTTTGTTAACATATGCCCCCACAATTTTGAGTAAAAGATGCTCTTTTGCTCAAATTGACCAATCTATCCGCTAAAACTTCGGGCTAAGCCTTTCCTTTCACCGCTAAATTAAGGCCCATTTGAACCGTGGGCTTCTAGAGACTTCTACAGCACCCCGTTGAACCCTTGACTACTTCTAAACTTCGTGCCCATCAAACCTCCACCGTGAAAAGAATCGGTAAGTGCGGGTTCCCACTCCCCAAGATAAGCCAATCAATTGATTTCTTGTTCCCTTTATGTACCTTCCCGGATTGCATCTCTTGGCCTTCCTCTCTTGTATAAATACATGTATACCCTCAAATACAGTACTTGATCATCGGATCTCATCTTCCAATGCGCTCTCTCCACTTTCCTCCAAGATCCAAAAGCATCAAATGGCGATTCAAGCAACAAAACGCCACCATCGGCCGTATCCCCTCCCTCCTAAGAGGCTACTTGAAGAGTAAGTATATCTCAATCTAAATTTAGCATCATATTTTAAAGATCTAACTCCTTTTCTCTTGAAAAAATCCCCGATTACTTGCGAGCGCCGGTGAATGCCCAATAGCGCCAACTAGAAACGGCCACGAAGCACTCGTGGCGGAAAAAGAGGCGATCAGGGAGACCCTTCAAACATTGGAGGAAGCAGAATGATCATGGATGCCTTGACAGAGCTCAAGACCTCTATGTAGAGAACGAGCAATAAATGAGATCTTCACTACCACACACCGGATTATCTCTTCCTCACTGATTCACACTCTCGAGAGCAATTTTCTTATCTGTCTCTTGTCATTTTTTTGCGGCATAGTAAGGGGATCACGCCTTTAATCCATACTCCCGGAATTGGATTAATCGAGGGGAACTTTCGAAGAGGGCAAATCCTCTAGGCCCCACCGCGTTTTCGAGGATTCAACCGGCTTATGGGACATCCCAAGGGCCATCCATGTTAGAGTATTGTAGATTAGGAAAACATGATCATGATGTAAAAACCCCTGTCTTCATCAATAAAGAATCAAATTTACGTTTTCCTTTTCATGATCTTATTTGTGTAAGTTTATTCCTTGTGAATAACTATACGTTTTAGTGCCGAACAAGTTTTGGTGTATAACATTATCACAGTGGATATGGTCGAACAACCAGGATATTCTTTAAGAGATAATCCGGTCCATTAACCAACCTAACTCTCCCTTAAAGCTACGGCTGTGGTCTCATTCGACCTCAATTTAAAAAAATCTCTCTGTTTTTGTTGCCAACCTTTTATTTTCCTTTTGCCAGCGAACGAGAAAAGCCTCTTATTAGATAAATGTCCACGGAAAAGTAGTAACGATTGTAGTAACAGTAATGTATTTTTGAAGTTAAGCTGAATTCAAAACACCACATCCATTTCTTCTGAGAAATCGTTTTGTCTCTAGGATGAATTAAACAATGAAGCCCTTCGATTTGCATTACTTGCTCACGGAATTCTTAGTCCTCTTGTTGTATACTGTTCGCATAAAACAACTACTGCACGAACTTCTTTGGAGAATAGCCGACGCCATTGTAGCCCATTCTTAAATATTGTAAATTCAACGAGACAACTCATGAGCACTGTTCATTTGTGGCATTGAATCGTTTCCACTTTTCCCCCATAAACCAAATCAAAGGGTAAAATGTGCCAAATCCAGGAAGGTGAAAGCGGGCAATCTTTGGCTTTTAATAAGCAACCTGAATGTATAATTTTTAATATCTCGAATCAACTTGCCTTCCACAAGCTGGCCTTATATGTCCGCCAAAACCTCGGACTGAAATTAAAAGCGCAAACTCCGTCTCTTCAATTTCTTTCCTTTCTCACCGGAAAGCACCTCCCCACTAGCACCGCCACCTCAGTGAGGCGGACAAAGGAAAAAGTGTTGCTGTGAGGAATCGTCATAGTCAAGGTCCTGCACCACCGCCCGCTACTCGCTTGCGAGTAGATTTGATACCTGCGTGGGTTTAGCTCTCCTCTTATTTTGATGTACCTCTAATTCTTCGCGCTTTTAGCCTCAGCTCGACAAAACATCCGCACATCGCTTTTGAAATACTAGGCGCATTCCAATCCCTCGTCCCACTCAGGACCTCTCGATGAGGATTCACCGCCAACGAGCAGCGAAAACTCGCCAGTAAAGCAAGCTGGCACGTGAAGAGAAACGCCGCCCTTGAGGAGCTTCGAATCTAGAGGTGGAGGTGCAGCTTCGCCTGGCTGCTGAACTTGAATGCCGCGCATGTCTCTGAGGTCCATATTGGTGGTGAGTCAACTTTTATCCTGTCCATATGTTTAACGTCCTCGTGAACTGAAAGTATCAATTCCTTTCCGCAGCGCTTTCCGGAACCGCTTTCTCATGAAGTTAGCCGTCGGGCTTGGTGCGAGCACTTGACATGCCGTGAACCCATCAAAGGGTCCTCGCAGATTGAAGAGATCAAGCAAGATCAAGGAAGCCATGAAGAAGAAGTGAAGAGCTTAACCGGGACTCGCCAAAATAGCTAGATTAGGGACCAAGTAAAAATTTTTGTGATGTATTGACAATGCTTTTTTGTAACAAACTCTTGAAGCTCACTCTGAATAAAGACTCCTTGGCTCTACATTGATCTTTATATTTTTTGCACTAAAGGCGACATAACAAATTTATGCTACATTTACCCTCCAATTTCTTATGGAGTATTTTTTTCTCGCTAAAGGCGATGACTTATTCATCGTTATCTCTATCGAATAGAACAAACTCCTTTGAAAACTTCAATTTCCGCGGTCGCCAATCACATTTGCAACAATTGATCTTTCAAAGCGATAATGCAAATCTTTCCATTGTCCTTAGAAATTACTTGCGCGAGAGCCAGCTATCCTCATGGTCATGAAGTCTTTGTAATCGAGCATCTTACGGCCCTTCTTCCCATTCTCTTCACGAGCATTCCTCTATCTTATACTCCTAGAATGATGGTTCGTGCGGCAAATGCTTACCAATCGATAAATTAAACACTGCACTATCTCACGCGTCATCCGCTTTCCTTTGGATAAGGACTTGATGCATGGTAGATGGAACACAATGTAGCTAGCATGGATCAATCCCTTCCAAGAAGTGCCGTAGGACCCCTTACTATAATTACAAAGAAGGTAGTGATCAAAGTTTTTGAGCCATCATCAACTCAACGCGGAACGGCTCCATAGGTATTGAAGGGATTTCGCCGTAGAAGTCTCGAAGTACAATGGTTTGTCTTCGCAAATCCTCACTCGAGTCATCCCGACTTTTCGTAAAAAGACGTCGTATGTGGCGCTGAGTATTGATCGCGGCTCCACCATCGGCGTAACATATGGGTGCGCGAGAGGGAGTTTTCCATTACTTGAATCCCTGCGAAGCAAAGAGGAAACTACGAGGATGAGTTTAGTGTTTTCCAGAGGCGAGTGAATCTGCGCAAACTTGTCTTGCGGAGAGGGCCACGCGGTCTCTAGGAGATCAATCATCTCTTTATTATCAAAATGCGTAATAAGCTCTCTTCACCGGTAAGCATCTATCTTCTTCCCTTTACAGATCAACGGTGGCTTGTTCCCTTGTGAGGGAGTTGCTGAAACTCCTATCGAGATGGTAGAATACCATGCACAGCATTCAAATGCGGCGCCCACTTGCTGAATATTCCTCCGCGCAATGATCGCTTCGAAGTCTTTCTTGGGCTTTGAGAGCCATACGTATGCGTCGTACATTGCTGTTTCCTCTAGCTCTCGTCTTTACGCAGGCAGTCGAACTCTTCTCGCCGACTCTTCTCAAAACCCGTAGAGGACAATCACTCAGTCTCCTTTTGCCACTACATATTCTTGAGGAGAGTCTAGATCATCCTCGAATCCTCAACGCTCGTGCCCATGCTTGATCTGCGAAATTCTCTTAATGGGCGTGAGGTTTCTCACTGTCTTCATAGGCACCGACCATCCTCTCGGGGAAACGCGTGCCCCTGGGCCTTTTCTTGGATGGGACGGCGTGATTTGACTCCATGCACGTGCACGCATCTGATGCGGTACTCCTCAATGCGATTCAAAGGCAATTGTTCACAAATTTAGCCGCTGCTCTTCAAGCCTTCATTCCGCTAATGCACGAAGAAAGCGCGAGTCCCAATGGGGCTCCCTCTTGTTCTTTCCCGCTGTAATCCTCCCTTCTTCTTTGATACATCTCTTCCCCTCGTATCTCCTACTGTTTCGTAGCAAAATTTTGTTGATCCCTACTGTATTGCTTCTCTTGCCATCTTTGCCATTTATTGCGCGTGAAAGATAACGAGATGTCACCCATTGGTTTGGAGGTCTCTCCCTTTTCTTGCTGTTGGGAACCCGAACACGACGCATCTTGAGCTCCACATCGCAACATTTGCCGACTAGGTCAATCATCCACTTTTGCTTTGCCTGCTCGAAGTCAGCACTTTCATTGGGTCCTTGCCCTTAGGATCACCGCGGACACCATGCATGTATCAAAGGTAACCATGTTTCTCTTTGGGAAGGGCCTCTCCTTTGTCCACCGCTTCATGTTGTTGTTGAACTTTTTAGAGACCCCCGTTGTATAGCCCTTCCCCAATATGCTGCCTCAAGATTCGGGCAAATGCTGATATTGTGAGTATTGGTATCATGGAGGCCCGCAGTACTTTCCCGCCTTGACCCAATCCGACGTTTCATAGAATGACTCTTCCTCGTAGCTTGATATGTCCTTCTTTGGTAAGAACTCAAAGGAAGCTTGTCCGGAGCTTTGGAGACGTCGAGAGTCATATGCCCGCCCCTTGAGTGTGTCTTCATCTAGCCGTTAACCTCGATAGGCTCCTTGCCCCAGCGGTGTTGCAACGCTGCATCCTCTTGGCCGTTATCTTCATCTTCTCCTCCCTCCGAAAGTGTTGATATGCCTCATAAGACATTGCCCCCCTTTCAAAACGGGTTGTCCCTCTTGATACTTTACCTGATTGGCCATGAGTGGCCCACGCCTTGAGAGTCATCCCGCTAGTCCTCAAACTCCATCTTGCTAAGCTTCTCCTCCCCATGGTGGGATGCATGCCACGCATACGTCTGATACCGCAAATTGATGATCCGCAGGATTCGAGAGAGTAGCGTGAATTCTTTTGTTTCCACTGGAATTCCGCCAAGAACTCCCTAAGGTGTTTCATTGTATCTTTAGTCAACCCCATCAGTCAACGAAGTTCTTTCTCATTGGAACCCTTTGCCAGTTTGAATGGAATTTATTCTCCAAATTTCGGACATGTTCCAATAGAATTGGCCGCAACGTGGCAAAACCATGAGAAAGCCGAGCCCGTAAAGGATGATGAGAAGTAGCGGATCCTCCATGCTTCATCATTAGCAAGCTCCCCTAATCGTTTGTTCAATGCAGGCCCATGTGTATTCGCTGTAGTAGAAGTATAAGCCTTGTCCGAGAGAACTTCTGGCAAGTTTCGGTTGGAGGCTTTAATCTTGAAGGAAGCCAGCCAATTGCTGTACCTCAATCGATAGTGACTAATACACATAGGGGCCGATTCTGGGCTTGATCCTGGTGGCATTTCTTAACGCAATCAAAAGGAAAATGTATAAAAACCATCCCCAATAAGAAGCGTCGAGAAATGCGCCACTGACATTTCCCAAGTAAAACACCATGTGGGTGATCCAAATGGAACTGGCTAACGGGATAGATCTTTTGCCATCTTAGATAAATCATCCGGCGCCGCGGATCTATCATTTGTAGCATTTCACACCCTAAGTATTGCGGTATCATGTATTTATATTTTCCCAAAGGAAGGCATGTGATTAATAAATTAGGCATGCAGACCAATGGAGGAATGTGTTTGCTTTAGACCCGCAATTTCATAATAGGTAAAACAATAGCGGTTCATGGATAGTGTGACACACACTTAAGAAATCCACCGGCAAAAGGATAAAGAAAATAGATAAAAGAATAAATGAATAACCTAATGGAGTAGTTCTAATGTATCTAGTCATGGCCATACAAATGAATAGTTAGGATCATATGCAAACCGATCTAATCATGGTTAGGTCTAGGATAACGGGAGACTCTCGGGTACCATACTGCCCGATAGGGAAGCATTTTCTACGAACTCCTACGGCCGCATAAGGCGGAACGGGGGGGGATTTCAAAGGGGTCCAAGGGGCCACTTGTCACGACCAAGCCGCCTACCCTCAACCGTGGCATGCCCTCATATCCGCGAGGTGTCGCAATTCGAGCACCATGCCCTCAAGTATATTAGAAGCTACTCTTGTCCCCGGGATCCCCATTCGTCGAATGGGCCGGACTAGAACAGAGCAAACCCCTCAAGGAACAACGAACAGATATCCCACACTCTAATCAAGTTAGGCATATGATGATGCGATGAAGAAATGTGATGAACATGTCAAGATTATGATATGTAAACTATATGCTAGTTCATATACCAACACAAGAACATGAACAAAAACTATACTCTAGTTCATAAGTTAGGCCAAGAACATAGATATAAGACTTGTAAATAGAAGAATGCTCCATAGAGTAGATGTATTACCAAAGCACTTTCTTCTTCTAGGAGACAAGCCCTCCTTGTAACTCTTCTACTCCAAGTGTTAACTAAGAAAATAATAAAAAGAAAGAAAGAAGAAGAAAGAAGAAGAAGAAGAAGAAAGTAGAAGAAAGAGAGAGGAGGTAGGTAGTGGTAGAGAGAGATTCTTTGGTTTGCTGGATTCAAGTGGTGTGTGTTGAGAGAGGAGGGAGGAGGGGGGGCCTACTTATACACTTGGAGGAGGGGCCTAAATGCTAAAATTACACCAAAAGCAGGCACAGTAAACCTTCGCCACATATCGAAACCGACCAACTAAGGGCGGGAAACCGTTGGAAGGTGCACGAACCGCCTCCCAAAGGTGGGCGGCTCGCCTCTCGGGGAGGGGTGCGGCCGCTGCAGGTGGTCTTGTAGCGCACCCCACAGGCTCGGCTGCCGGGTCTCGGTGGGTATTAGTCTTTTTAAGCCACGAAAAGTTAATGGGCGGGCTTTGCTCGGCCAGTTGATGTTTTGGGTCGATTTGCTCTTGGGCTTGGATTTTGTAATAATCGCTTTCAGGAAGGCGTACTTTTTAGTCGATTTTCCACTTTTTTTATTTTAAATCGCAAAATAAAATACAAAAGACACTACAAATTAGAATTTATTAGTGATAAATGTATATAAGTATAAAAAGGTTTAATTTTACTCCCTTTATGGTAGTAAGTTGGCCGGAAAAAATATGTGGATTGGTTCACAGTCAACAAACTCCCCAAGCTTACCCTTTCTAGCGGCGTCCTCGAGCAAAAGAGATATAAATACTTGGTTGTTGTCCGGGAGTTGCTACTATGCCGATTACGTTTTACAAGTGCGAGGGGTTATAATAAGATTTTTCTACTAGAGTTTGAATAAAATGGCACATCTTTTTCCCACCCCTTTTATTACCTTTCATGGCGGGGGCTTTTAGGCTTTTCTCAAAGCCTTGGCGGTTGCGAGATAGAGCGGTTATAATAGGAGGTGCTTATCATTCATCCTTTTGATCAACTTTTTTTATCCGGGATTTTTATTTAGATAATATTTATTTCTTTTTTTTCGAAAAGCATGGGCTTTATTGCTATATATATATATTTTTTTTTTGGAGGTGGGCTCTCTTTAGCCCTAGACTTTTTGTCTTTTATTTCCTCTCTTTTTTCTTTTTCTTTTCTACCTTTTTTTTTTTTCGAGATGTAGGGCTCTACTCACCCTGGACACTTGTTCATTTTTCTCATCTCATTTTTTTTAGCATAGCCCAAAAACATTTCTCTTTTTTAAAGCATAGTTTCCCGGATGTCAAGTTTCTCTTTTGGATGAAGTCATAGCAAATCCATTTTGTACCATATCATATTTGGCAACAACTTAGACTAGATAGAGCATATGCAACCCACATGAATCGGGTTTTTTGAGGATGAGTTTTAGAATTAGCCACTAAACCCAAACTTTGAGAGAACTTGAATCATAAACTAGAGCGCAGGCAAAGCATAAAGGCCGAGCAACTATTCATCATTTCAACAAGGGACTAAGACTAAACATTTTTATAAGCTCATATATATAAGCATTTAAGGCACAAAAGAAGAGCTACTTATTCTATTTTTGGATTTTTTTTTTTTTTTTAGTTTTAGTTTTTTCAATGTAATATTGCTGGAATTTAAACATGCTAAAATAAAATAAAATTTGATGGAATTAAATATGCAATGCAATGATGATACTGTGGGGGTCCTCCCCAAGCTATCACGGAGGCCTAAAGGTCGGGGATGGCCTTGGTACCTCGAGAATGCTTCCTGGCGTGCATGGTGAGTAGCCATGTTGGACTCAATTGGGTCCATCTCTGGCTTCTCTTTGCCCGGTTAACGCCTTTATGCGGTATTTTTTGCACATGGGAATTGGCGTATGCTCAATGTTCCTAAATCTTGAGACGTCGAGAATGTTGCTTGGCGGATCCCGACCTCCACCCCTTGTAATGGCTGCACAATCTTTGAACTTGTGGGGGCATATCATGGTACATCGTCAAAAATCAAACACAGTGGCCCTCCATCTTCTTTGTATCTCCTTGAGCCCACTTTCAGTGGTGCGATTATCACAGTGGCGGCTCCCACCTAGGATCATACAGGGTATTACCACAGGGTCCCCCATAGAGGTGAGCCACATCTTGCTGGAACAATTGTAAGGCGTAGGCGTAGGCGTGGCGTGAAGTAGGGCGGAGTGGGAGGATGGGACCTGCAGTCTCCGACAACGCTTGTGGCCATGGGGAGGTGTCTTTCTAGCAAAAACTATCAACGATCTCGATCTCAAATGTTGGCGCTGGTTTTATACAAGCGTAAGTCCGAGGGTTGAGTATTAGCAGGACTATAGTTGCATAGCGAGAAAAAAAGATGACCAAGCTTCGCGGATAGTAAAACCTTAATTAAATACCTGTTCCGAGCGCGCTATGATCCAATCAATCTGGTGGTGTGGAAATGTATTCTATCTGGCTGATTTCCAAAGCCCCAATCCCTTCGAAGCGAGGCGATGTGATAGAAGATGTGCGGGATTACTGGGAGCGGCAACTTTTGTGATAATATGTAAAAAAGTTCACGCATCTCTACCCACTCGGAGCTACTTTTACCTTGTGGACAACGGCATAAGAGTAATTTTAATTCAACCTCATTCACCCATCTAACCCCCTTCGTGTCTAGGAAACAAAGTCAGCGAGATCCGGCCCGGTGGATAAAATCTAAGTGATGGAGTCTTTGGATCTGTAATTATGGCGAGGTTTGAAAGTACCGGTCTCCTATGAGCACCGGATATCTCCTCCCAAAAGTGGTTTTCGACAAAGCGGGGAGAGCGGCATCTATGTTTATTGCACATCTATAATCTGAAACCCGATGCGAATGAGCTGGGTCCGCCATGTAACATGATAAAAAATGTACCAAAAGGGGCGGGAAAGAAATTCCTAGCCGGTCCTCTACTAGTGTGCATAAAAATTCCGGATTGTTAGAGGCGAGAACCTTCCTCCTCGAGGAGGAATGTCACGCCACCCGACCGCTTCTCAAAGGATAGGGAGTTCATCGTCCCATACACATCGTCGGGGAGGTGGGGGGTTGATTCGGGGCGTGTGTTGGAACACCCGCGATCGCCCCAGTAGGAGATAATATCTTGCATCTCCGTCCTTCCGCAATTAGAATGCGGTCGCGTCGGCTTGCGTCGATTGTCGGGAGCTTGAGCTTCTTCCTCCCGGCGAGGTCTGCGGCATCTTCTTGCATGGGAGAGTCTTGAGGGGTTGTCGAGAAGTTGAGGCGGAGCTTGTGCTTATCTTGAGTGAGTTATGCCTTGACGATCGCCTCAACCCGGCGAAAGATCTTCAGAGCTTTCTTCGTAGCTCTTGCAAAAAGCGATTGAAGCGAGACCTCGGGAATGCAAGGGTTAGTTGAAAGTATGAACTTTCACACCCAGCGATCTTGCTCGGCACAATGTTTTTGGTGGAAAAATGGAGTGTAGAACAAGCGGGAGAGAGTGTGAGGTAGAGAGTGAAAATGAGGGGTGGGGCTCTCACACGGTGCTCCCGAGGCTATTTATAGCGCAGGAGCCAGAAGAACTCACTCCACCGGTTGCAGGAAGCGTTGGCGGCGGGCACGGGACAGCGCCCGGCACTGCGTGATGCGTCGCTATTCGGGGTCTTGGTCAAGCACCTGCGGCCGGCGGCACTGCCCGACTTTGGCGAAGTAGTGCTCAGCGATCCGCGAAAGTTACGTGGCGGTTGTTTGCTTGTCTTTGAGTTCGGCCGTTTTCTCCCTTTTTTGAATTTTCTCCAAAAAATTTTCACATATAAATTTATTTTTAAATAGAAAAATTATTTTTAAAAATATTTTTTTGTATATTCTTTTTATGTAGAAAATATTTTTTTCTTTATTTTTTCATGTAAAGACTTATTTTATTTATGAAGATTTTTTATTTTAGTTTTCCAAAATATTTTGTTAATAAAAAATATTTTATGAAACATATATATATATAAAAATATATATATATATATATATTTTTTTTTAATATACCCCATTTTTTTTCTTTTAGATATACCCCATTTTTTTTTTCTTTTTGGATATACCCCATTTTTTTGGCGCAGGTTATTTATAGTCGGCTGTCGACTTTCCCTTGCTTCTTGGCGGAGGCTCTGCTCCAGGGGTCTCGGGCGGATCCTTCAACTTTCCACACGGTCTTGATAGCGATGATTCTTAGGGTGTGTTGTTGCTATTACCCAATGAATGGGCACTTTACGCCTTGTCTTTTGATATGGAAGGCGATGAAGCCCTTCCCAGCCGATGTCCGACTTTTGGCGTATAGAGGAATGGCCTCCTCGAAGAAGAGACACATCTCTTTTGGGCCCATGTCTAGGATCACAAAAGTCTGCGGGGATGTATTCATCTTGGATTTTAATGAGCATGTCTTCCAAAATTCCTCGGGCGCCTTGTTGTTTTGATACGCCATTTGGGAGGACAAAGTTGGCGGGGAAAAAGCGTTCCTCCATGGATTTTTTGTTGAAGGTGGCCTTGGACATCCGCGTTGATCTTGGCCCCAAGTCACAAAATGCATTAGCAAAGTTGTGGGGGCCAATAGCCGCAGTGACATCGGGATCCCGAGTCCCTTCTTGGCGATAAATGGCGAGTCCACGAGGATCTTCTTCGGCTCTGCGGGTTGGCCCAGGCCTCGAGAGATATCATGTTAAGCGACTCGTGTGGGACCTCGGAGGTTGCCACAGGATCCTTCCCGAGTGAGTAGCGGCGCATGGGGCAGCAATCTGGGCTAGGCTGGCGTCTCTATCATCTTGTTGAAGGCGGTACGGTTCTTCCTGGTGATGTCAACCCTTCAAGCTTGTTATTTACACCCTCAAGGATCTTGTCACGATGAAACCATCTTTTTGGTAAGATTTTTAGTTAATTTTTAGCGGCCCGATGCAGGTCCTTTAATGATGGTGACCAGGGTTATAATTGAGTTGTATCACGGTTTGCCTTGGAATAATTGGCACTGGTGGTTGTTTCAGGCTTTCCTTTGCGGTTGGCCGATACCCGTTCTTTCTTGTTGATTGATGAAGGCAACTTCTTCCGCGGTCTCCGGGCGGTTATCCACAGTGGCCAACCTCACCCACCGTCTCACGGTCATGTGGCGTGCGTAAAATAGGCCCGGGCTGGCGGCGGTAGCATCATCTTGCCGCTCCTCCGATCTCTTCGCCAGTGAAGAAGTCCATTTTTTGCGGCAAGCATATCCAGCCTCCTTCCGCGGTATGCATGCCTTTTTGTGTTTTGCGAGGGGCTACGTCTTCGCCCGGCTCGATTTGCCACCATCTTATCAATCAGAACATTTGCGTCGATGGTGGCGATAAATGCGCCACCGGCCCGGCGTCGAGTGCCCTTGGATATGGCCGTGAGACCATTGTAAAAGTTGCAGGCACCGGCGAGTTCTCTATCCCATGAATGCGGCATGCGAATATTCTTCGCAGCCTCTCCCGCCTCGGGATGGGTTCCATTGATAATCTGGCGGAAATTGGCAATCCTCCCCCTCGGGGCATTGGTTTTGCCCATGGGAAGAACTTGGCGAGCGCCCAGCGAGCACTGGCCGCATCTTGGCGACTTCCTTGTCCTTGTAGAACCACTATTTAGCCTTCCCCTACTAGGAGAAGGGAAACGCACGGAGCCCGGGATGACGTGGCCGCGACATCTTTGATGACGATAGTATCGCCTGACTCAAGGAAGTCTTTGAGATGAGCCGCCGCGCCCCTCACCAGGCGATCCACAGGAATGGGCCGCCCCGCACCATGGTGATCGGCCCCATTATGAAGCTCAAAGTTTTTGTCGCGCCACATTCACCGCTGGGCCCGCTGGGCACGCTTGGTGACAGCCGAGTTGAGAAATCGCCGCAAATGACGGAGCCATGGCTTGAGTTGCGATTGGTGCGAGGATGTCGTCTCGGCCCAACCCGGATTCGTAGAAGAAGCGCACGATCGTTCTTCCTTAGGAGTGCCTCCGGATTGGAGATGTTTTCAGCGGCGAGGAAACCCTCGACATACCTTTATCCTGCTTTCATCCACAACAGAGAAAATAAAAGATTAGCTGTATGAGCAAATGGTATCCACGCTTTGATTCATATTCATTACTTGACTATTTATTATATATTTTTTTTTCACAATGCCTTCCCGAACAGCGGCGCCCGAAATGCTTGTTGGCATTTCTTAAAAATAATCAAAGGAAAGTATAAAACCCATCCCCAATAAGAGCGTCGAATGCGCCGACATTTCCAAGTAAACCACCATGTCGGTGATCCAAAATGGAAGCATCAGCGGGATAGATCTTGCCATCTTAGATAATCATCGCCAAAGCGCCGCGGATCTATCATTGTAGCATTTCACCCGAAGTATTCAGGGGTATGCGTTATTTATATTTTTCCCAAAAGGAAGGCATGTGATTAATAAATTAGCATGGCATCCGAATAGAGGAACATGTGTTTGCTTAGACCACAATGTTCATAACGAGGGGTAAGCAATAACGGTTCATGGATAGTTTGACACACACTTAAGAATCCACCCGGCAAAAGGATAAAGAAAATAGATAAAGAATAAATGAATAACCTAATGGAGTAGTTCTAATGTATCTAGTCATGGCCATACAAATGAATAGTTAGGATCATATGCAAAAGCCGGTTTAATCATGGTTTTGGTCTAGGATAGCGGGGAGACTCCACGGATACCATACGGCCCGATAGGAAGCATTCACGAACTCCCTCGGAACATACGAGCGTGGGGAGGATTTCAAGGGGCGGTCAAGGCTTGTCACGACCAAACCGCCTACCCCTCAACTGTGGCATGCCCTCATATCCGCGGGGTGTCGTAATACCCGAGCACCATGCCGCATATTAGAAGCACTACTAACGTCCCCCGGGATCCCCACTCATTTAATGGGCCGGACTAGAACAAGAGCAAACCCGAGAAGGAACAGCGAACGATATCCCACCTCTAATCAAGTTAGGCATATGATGATCGATGAAGAAATGTGATGAACATGTCAAGATTATGATATGTAAACTATATGCTAGTTCATATACCAACACAAGAACATGAACAAAAACTATACTCTGGTTCATAAGTTAGGCCAAGAACATAGATATAAGACTTGTAAATAAAGAATGCTCCATAGAGTAGATGTATTACCAAAGCACTTTCTTCTAGGAGACAAGCCCTCCTTGTAGCTCTTCTACTCCAAGTGTTAACTAAGAAAATAATAAAGAAGAAAGAAGAAGAAAGAAAGAAGAAGTAGAAGAAGAGAGAGAGGTAGAGGTGGTAGAGAGAGATTCTTTGGTTTCTTGGATTCCAAGTGGTGTGTGTTGAGAGAGAGAGGGAGAGGGGGCCTACTTATACACTTGGAGGGGGGGGCTAAGTGCTAATTTACACCAAAACCGACACAGTAAACCTTCCTTGTATCGCATAAACCGACCAACTAAGGGCGGGAACCCCGTTTGGAAGGTGCACGAACCGCCTCCGGTGGGCGAGCAAATCGCCTCGGGGAGGGTGCTTGTGCACCGGTGGGTGCGCACCCCGCAGGCTCGGCACCTGGCCGGGTCTCGGTGGGTGTCGTCTTTCGCCCCTGAAAAGTTGTGGGCGGGGGCTTTGCTCGCCCCCGGTTTGATGTTTTGGGTCGATTTGCTCTTGGGCTTGGATTTTGCAATAATGCTTTCGGGAAGGCGTACTTTGGTCTATTTTCCACTTGCTTTTATTATAAATACGCAAAATAAAATACAAAGACACTACAAGTGGAATTTATTAGTGATAAATGTATATGAGTATAAAAAAGGTTTAATTTTACTCCCTTTATGGTAGTAAGTTGTGAAAAAAAATATGTGGTTGGTTACCGTCAACAATCCCAAATTGGTGTTGCATCATATCAATACATCCTCGCTAGGAGTATATCCACATTTGTATCTTGAGATCCATGAAACTGTCTTGTATCCGGTAGTGCGTACCGAGGATTTGGCATAGCATGAATAGTGGAATAGTCGGCGAACTTCTGCATAACTAGGGCCAAAGGATTTCTCTCAGAACCCGCCATTGGAGCTATTGAATAGGTATTGTGCTGGCTGGAGGATTTTGGGTGCACGAATGCCGCTTCTCCATAGGTCTTGGCTCGCATTCCCTTGGCACTACGGTGTCTTGTTCTCCCCTCCGGCTTCTTGATTTGTAGCTCCCTTCTTTGGTGGTGGCTTTGGCACATGTACGTATCTTGGCACGAAAGCTCACCAAGCCGCTCTTCAAAGTGCTTATCAAACTTCGGGTCCAAAGCTGCCCTTCAAGATATCAGCGGAAAGTATTGAAGAAACGCTGTGTTGTGATTAGTCATTGCTCTCCCCAACGGCTACAACAATTTCTTCCATCCGGCCAATTTCTTGAGTCGGTTCTTCATCTCCTTCTCTCCCCCCTCTTAAAAGTATCGAAACTTGTTGAGCATATTCCTTATCACGGGCATCACAATCTTGGGAAGATCTGTTTTTACGGAAGATTGCACCACTCTTGTTCTTGGAGAAGCACGGCGAGGCATTACGTGCAAAGACTTCGCACATGTCTCTCACCATGGTCTCTCGTCGATTGGCGAGTCACCCACTTGGAGCGGGATGGCGTTGTTCTTGTCGACTTCCTCGGGCATCTTGTCTTGACCTTGGTGGTCCCCCCTTTGGGCATGCCAAAAGTGTGTTGGCACAAAATCGACTCTGCGCGCACACCACCGGCAAAGCGGAATAATCGGCTTTACCATTTGCCCGAAAGTGTCTTGATCCGAAGCGTGCCGATCAATTTGACACAAGCAATTGACAAGGGAGGTAAACGTGAGATCTGCGGAACATGCACGGTGAGACCAAGGCGAGTTCGCATGTATGGCTCTAAGGCGGATGAAATGACATATAGCTATGAGAGCAATGCACAAGATGTAATGAATGCATTCGGTAAGCATGTATAAAGATGTAGCGTAATAACTTGTTGCGAATGATCATAGAAGACATGTTTGAACAAGTAAAAAAGTCGATCATTGAGATATAATATCATAAAGCTCTATTGCATAGATTGAATTAATTGACAACATGGAAACATAAGCGGGTAACTCATAAATATAAACCTAATCTAAATGACACATGCATAGGTTTCATCCAACTAGTCCAACACAAGCACATCTAGCCTTCCTAAAACCTCGTCGAGCTTAAACCCTTGCAAGCTAATCCACGCATGATACCACTTGCTACAGATCTAAACCACTTACCACAATTAGATCAATCCACCGCATGATACAATCTAACCATGATAAGCAAAAAAGCACGCATACATCTAAATAGATCTATAAATACTCATTACTCGTTGAGGCGTGTATGCATAGACAAGTAAAATACACATGCAAACCTAATCTAAAAAGCAAAGCGAGAGGATTTATCACTGTTAGTCCTAACACGACAATCCACCGCATGATACATTTGCAACAAGCTAATCCACCGCATGATACGACTTTCCGGACTAACCGTTCTAAACCCTTTTTAGATCCCTAACTTGACTATCCACCGATGATACCTTTGCAACAAGCTAATCCACCGCATGATACGGCTTGCTAGATTAGACTCTAACGATAGGTAGACTCACACATACAAGATACAAGTAGATGCATAAGCGTATTAAAGCTTGCCGGTCGAGGGTCCATGAAGAAGGAACTCACCGCATAAAACCTTAGCTTTTGCCGCCGCGACTCATGACTAAACATGTGCGAACCGCAACATGTAACAACTTAGATTGATCTAAGCTGCAAATATGATGAACAAATAGATCTATTGACATGATAAGATGAACATTGAAAGCATTGATGACATCTAGATCTAACAAAAGATAAAGTAGAGCCACATCGATCTAAATTGGGCAAAAAAGTGTGTGCAATCATAAAAAGATAATAAATAAGAGAAAGCATGCACCACTTGGTAACTTAATGAATTCACTAGATTGCCAAATCTAATGAAGCCGATAAGCTAGCTCCAAGCTAGATCTTAGCTGCCGCCGCGACTCATGATCTAACAAAAGAACCCTCTTGCTCCATAGCCTAAATCCGCGCCGCGATACTAAGCATGGTAACAAGACTACTTGCAACATAATCTAAATCCGCCGCCGCGATACTAGACATGGTACAAGGTTGCGGTACTACGGGGAATTCGGCGGTCGATGTATCCCCGCGGTAGATCGGCGACACGGCGGACTCAAAAGGGTTGTAGCCGGGCGGTGGCACGGGCGGGCGGGTTTGTTGTATTTGATTTGGTAGATCCATTTCACGATTCTTAGGGGGTCTCATATTTATACCACCACTGGCAGCGAGTCTAACTAATTTCGAATAAACATAGCGAAAATATCTAGCTAAGATACATTGTCCTCAAGTCTTCTACCAGTCATTGAGGCCACCGCGTGACCACGAGCACTTCTCTGGATATTCTCGCCAGCGGCTTCCACGCTTGCTTAGAATCGCCCGCAGCGTTCAATCTTCTTCGGACTTGGGCTTCCTTGGCTGAATAACGGCTTCGAATACCCGCGATGCGTAGATGCGATGCGCTGGCCCGAATGATCTCCTTCACCCGGCCCTCACATGCGGGCCACTTGTCATTCGGGGCTCTACCAAATTTTGGTGTTAACACTTGAAGCGAAGGTGTTGTCAAGTTGTGAAAAAAACACAAGCGTAACTTGCCTCACAAGCCATTAGCTAATACATCTGACCAATCATATAAGTGCTGGCGTCGCGTGGCCGGAGTGCGTGTCACGGGCATTCATATATATAGATGTATATATGCAAGCCTACAAAATTGTATTGTTTTACCAAGCTCTCGGGGTAGCTCCACAACGAAAATCCGTCTCGGCCGGTCATCATGGTTGAGCACATCCGGTCGGCGTCGCGGTGGATCGGCTTTGTCGAAGTGATCTCAAATTTTAGACCATGCGAATCGAAGGTAGCTCCGTGTCACATCCCCAAATTTCCCGCGAAGGAAATTCCGCGATAGATGTATAATATGATAGTCTCAGGGATCATTCCATCACATTATTCAACTTCCGATGACGATTCTGAGTCAAACTTAGAATAAAGAGTACAAGTAGAAGGGTAATATTATTACATACGCCCGGCTTGGCGAAAGCAAAAGCAGTCCGCGCGGCATCGGAAGCTAGAAAGAACGTTGCGGGCGTCATCAACCATCCTCGGCTTGGCGTAGGCCGCGAAACCATCTAATCTTCCAAGTAGCCGTTCACCTTGCAAACTAAAAATGACTTTTCGGTTACAGCGATGCGGCTATTTCCCACCCTATGCTTTGCTTTGCTATGTGGTGCTTTGTGGAATGCAAAGGATATATCAAAAGGCCTATATTTGGCACGTAGTTTCCTATGCAAGCATCAAGTTTAAATAAATAAATACATACAAGTTTTAATTACCATCCCGGCATCACACCAACCACGGTGTAATGCCCAAACCAATATCATCTGAGCTCGAGATCCATTCCCACAACACATCTCACACCTCACCCTGGCGCTCAGCGGCGAGCGGCCCTTCAACTCCTTACGCACGCCTACTTTAGGCTCTCGGCCCTCACGGATCTCGGCGTAATCCCCAAACCACACTCATCTCGGAGGTGAGAAAAAACACCCTCACTACTGGGAGGAGATTGGACCTCAAAAACCTAGCCAAAAAGCGGGGCGATCACCGGGTAGTCGGGCAAAAAGGCGGTAAGAAGCCCTAAGTAGTCCGGTCTGAAGCGACGGTCCTAGCCCGGGACTATCTTGCGTATAGATTTACAACTCACGAGGCGTGTACTCAAGACCACCACGGTCACCATCGCCGGCGCTGATCCCCACGTCTGAGATGACATCACGGAGACCACCTAATGGGACAATGCCACCCAAACCACTTTCGGCTCACGGGAAGCTCAGGAGTACCACACGTCCCGGCCAGATCGCGTAAGCGGCGTGTGACGAGTACTCCCGCGACTCAAGATCAACCCCATTTGTCTCCGGCGGGGATGGAGGCCGTCGGGGGCTTGTCAACTGCTATAACACTAACCGCTACCTCCTAGTAAGTATGGCATCATCAAGTAGATGGGGCAATCCGCGATCCGCCCATAGCGTAAAGCGTGAGGTGAGCACCAATTCCCAAGATCCCGAGGTCACCGAAGATACAAGTCCTTAGGTATGACCAAGCAAGACATCTTCTACACTCCTTTTTCCCGGCCTTAAGTCCCGTCACGGGAATTATACTTAGGGTATCAATAAGTACAAATTACCCACCACGAGGTAGGGGGCGAGGTGGGAGAGGCCCGAAGCACAATCCCGGGCGGACTGCGTCTGCGACTTCGTCGTGGATCTGCTGAATGCGACACAACCCTCACCACACACCCAAGGCATACCGCGGAATCTCACTCACCACATGACCTCGAGTCGCAGGGCTCCAAAGTGGCCCACAAACATACTCCAATGCCGGCTCATATATCGGGATCATATATAACATGTAAGTGAGATATAGCAAGATAGCGGCAAGATATAATAAAGCGGCGTGGCTAAATCTATCCCGTGGTATGCGGTGATGGGTTGCGACAAGGTAAAGACTTCACAAGCATTCTAATCATGCAATCCTATCATATAGCATTGCAACATAAAATAAAGCGTAGCAAACTATCATGGCATGCGTAATAGGATCTCACGAGGTGGGTGGGAAATGAGCACCTCAAAGGTCTTCTGGCAAGTCCTCCACTTTGACTCGGGTCGTCCTCCTCGGTAGCTCCCCTCCAAGGCGAAGCGTGGCGTAGAGTCGGCGATGGCGACTCTATAGACATTCACAAAGAAGCAAATCAAAATTCAAAAAACTCCAAATGCACTCATGGATAAGCCTATGGCGTAGAGCTTCTTTTTAGAAAAATTTGGACTCTTGTTTCATATTTTTCGAGTTAAATATGAATATTCTCACAATTTCGAAGTTTAAAACATATTACGAAAAAGAAAAAGGGCTGGTTTTAACACGAGGCCGACCAATGGCTACCGCGTGATTGGCTCGCGATTTACCCTTTGTGGCTTACGGCGAGGGGCGAGGGTGATGTCAGCGGTGGCGTCATTCTTGGCGTCATCGGTAACAGCGTGGAATCGAGGACTTTAGCGTGGGTGACATGTGGGTCCCCTGGCGGCGTCAGCGATGGCGTCGGCGGTCGCGGCTAGCATTAGCGTGATGGTGGGTCCAGCGGCTTAAGTCAGCGGCAGGTGGGCGGGTCAGCGTTGACTTCAGTCAGCGGTCAACCTGGCGGGCGATTTGGGCCGAAAGGGCGGATCGTAGCTGGATATGGGCGGGTTGAGCGCGCGCCGGACTGCGATGTCACGCGCTTGCGAGGCTATCCGCGTTCGCGGTCTTGGACTCGAATCGGGCCTCTGTTTTCGCCGGGCGCTCGTGAGTGCGGTCCACGGTGGACTCCGTTGGTGGCCCATAGACCGGCCGACGTGGTCTCACGGTGGGACCGAGTCCACCTCTCTCCTCCTCCTCGGCTCGCCGTGGACCCGGTCCACGCGGCGGCGAGCTGCTCCACCCTCTTTCTCCCCAATCTTCCTACGTTCTCCGGCTCATGCGCGGTGGCGCCGCGGGCGGCGGTGAGGACGAGCGCTCATGGCGCAGCGTGCTCGCGGCCTCGTCCCGGTCTTGGCGGGGCGGCTAGGTGGCCCTAGGGCTCCGCTAGCGGCCTCGGTGATGGCAGCGGCGAGGCCAGGACAGCGGCTCACTCGTCTCGCGGCGGTAGCGTGCGTGAAGCGGCTTCAGCGCCTACAGCGGTGGCAGCGGTTCGAGGCGGGGCCCAGCGAAAAGGCGGGCATGGCAAGGTGTCTCGCCCGATCGCTAGCGGCTAGGTCGAGGCTGGCGGGTCTTGAAAGCGTGAAGCTCCTCGGTGGAATCGGCGGGTATGGCGGGCGTCTTGCTGGCCTTGATGGCTCCGCGGCGGGGCTGAGCTGCGGCGGCGTGCGGCGCTCGAGGCCATGCCTGCGGCGGCTTCGGATGTAGCTTCCTCGCGGCCCGCGAGTCGCTCGCGGTGGCGGAAGGCGGCCGAGAGAGCGGTCGGCGCGGCATGGGCGGCGAGCGGCGGCCATACGCGGCCCGGCGGCATGTGGCGGCTACTCAGCCCTAGCTCGGTGCCTCAACATCCACTCCTTCCTTGATTGGGGTCCGCGGGTGTACCAAAGGGTGCGTCGTCGAGCGACCAAGGGTCAGAGTGCGATCTCGCGACTGACCTTGGCGGGCCCGGCGGCATGGTCGCTATGTGGCCATGGGCCAAGGTAGCGCCTTTTTCTTCTTTCAAAGGGCATCGATTCTACTTGTCCGCGGCGGTAGCTCAACGGCATACGCTCGTCGGCGATGTGCTTTCGAGTCGGTCGGAGCGGCGTGACGCGCGGCGGCTCTCGGCCGCTGGCGCCAACATGGTGCGCTCAGCCCGGGCGACTAAACTCCTAAGCGGGTGAAAAAGGTGGTGATTCCCGTTCCGAGGCATGGCGGGGTGATGGGGGTGGTCCGGTGGCAGGTTTTGGTTGAGTTCGGCGGGCAGCGATGGTGGCCCGCAGTGGTCCCGCCATGGCGGCTCGCGCTCATGGTAGCGCGGCAGCACCGGCGTCCCTCGGACTGCTAGAGCTCCTAGGGCTCAAAAGCGGCGGTTTCCCATGTCCCTCGGCGAAGGCCATGGCGGTAGTTTGAGTGGCGGTCCGGCGTGGCGTGAGCGGAAACGCGCGCGCGGCAAGGTGGCCGCGACCATGGTGGCGAGTGCGGCTTCGCGGCGGCTTCGCATCTTTCTGCGAGCCGGAGCAAAGCGTGGCCTTAGCCGCAGCCGTAGGCTAGCGGCGTGCTAACGCATGTCTAGGAGCCCAAAAGCGGCGCCTTGGCACCAGCTCTCAGACGCGTGCACGCGGCGGCGATGGACGCGTAACGCTTCGGCGGCGACTCAAGGCACAAGGAAGGCGATGGGGATACTCACCACGGCGGCGAGGGCGAGCCGGTCCGGTGTCGGCAGTGTGGTGTCGCAAAGGGAGCGTCGCGATAGCGGTCGTCGTTGCCCTCCGCGCCCGGTCTGTGAGCTTGGGCCGAGCGGCGGCGTATGGCTCCGGTGAGCTTAGTGCGGTCGGCGAGGTGGGGGTAGGTGGTCTACGGGGGCAGCGTGCGTTAAAAGCTCGAGTCGAGCTAGGTCCCGGCCTTGATGCGGCTTTCAGCGGAACAGCGGCGAGCAGGGGCTCCTGCTCGGCCGGGCTCGTCGGCTTCGGCGGCACGGTGCTCGCAGGTTCCTCTCCTCCTTCTTCTCTCCGCCTCCTTTCCTCCCTCTACTCCCCTCCACTTCTTGCTTAGCTGCGGGCGGGAGCGAAACCTCGAGATATGGCGGTGTGCCCTCGGGGAAACCTAAGCGCTCCCGGGGGCTCCTTTTTATAGAGGCGGGCGGCTATGGCAGGCGGGCGGCCGGTCAGCGAGCCCAGCCGTGCGAACGATGCGCCGGTTTGATGGGACATGTAGCGGGGCTTTGAGGCGGCAGTAGCCTTCTCTCATCCGTAAGCGCAATTCCAGCTGGCTGGTGCTTGCGGCTAGCTGAGCGGCGAAATGCTGAGTGCTCGAGTCTGCGATTCTGCGCACCTTTACCTCTCCCGAGACGCTTTTTGAGCGTCCCGTGCAGGTGCCCTTGACGGCCGACGTAGCAGCTGCCAGGCGCTGGTGCGCTTGGCGGCGGCGAGGCGGGCGGCGAGGCGAGTAGGATCTGCGGGGAGCGCGCGCTGGCCAGCGCGCGGCGCTCCCCGCTACATCGTTGAGCCTTGGGCGTAAGATGGGAAATGCGGCGGCCCGTGGGGCGAGCACCCGCCGCGTCAGCGAGCGTGAAGGGAAAGCGACAAAAAGAACACTCCGCCCTTGGTTATGTGTGGCGGCCAGCGTGAAGCGGCAGCGCCAGGCGGCTATCGAGCCCTTGGCCCTTGTAGCATGCGCTGCTTTCTTTAGGCGGCTGCTTGGCCTTGTTCAAGTGAAGTGGAAAGGAGGTGGCGCC
The DNA here is from genome assembly GCA_015847255.1 of Hyparrhenia diplandra. NCBI lineage: Eukaryota > Viridiplantae > Streptophyta > Magnoliopsida > Poales > Poaceae > Hyparrhenia > Hyparrhenia diplandra. The sequence goes on along the minus strand of JADLZK010007051.1, from coordinate 23,565 downwards.
GGGCTGGTTGGAGTTTCAGGCCAAAATGGCCTTTGCCATTTCTTCTCCCCTCTAAAAAGCTTTTCTAATTTTCTCCTATTTCTTAATTCCATTCTATACTAAACCTTGGGCACTTATATTGATGCACATGTATTTGCCCACATGTACACCACCCTAAGTAAGTCCCTCTAGGGTCATTAGGGTTTAAGATCCATGTCCAAAGGTTGGCAACACACAAAAGATCGATTTGACAAATTAAAGTTGGTTGATTTTATTTCATCACATAAAATCATAAGAGCCAATCACAAGTTGATTAAGATGCAAATGCTCACACAAATATTAGGGTCTACTTGTGCAACTAGGATTGGGTTTCCTAGCATGTCACACACCAAACATGGGTTTGTTTCAAAATTTTTTAATTTGTTCGCGATTTTTGGTGTTTGGGATTTTCGGGGTTATTCTGAGACTCCCCCTTACAGGGAATCTAGTCCCAGAGATTCAAAGCGTGGCGTACCACTCCAACTTCGGAGGTCTTCGGCCCGGCGGTCGGTTCCAACTTGTTCTTTCTCGAGGGGGTGCAACATTCTTGTTGGTTTTCTTGAGGAAACATCGGGGAAGCTATAGTCACTATGGCTTTCTCCCGTCTTCTCAACGTCAAAAGTTGCTTGATGTAAACATCATCTTTGCTTTAGCTAGTACTACCTTGGACCCGCGTGCTAATTTTAAAGGGGTCTTTCCCAATCTAGAGGGAAAACATCCAGGACTATTAGAAGGTAGTGAGCGGGGAGTGGCTAAAAGACTATGTCCAAAGGTGAGGGACTCTCACCCTACACTTCTAGGTCATAGAATATTTTTACTCAAGTAGATGGGGTCCATGGGTTGTTTTGATGTGGTCACTAGATAGACTAGGCTTTAAGGAAAGCTTAGAAGAATAGGTATAGAAAATGCAATACCAAAAATCTTACAAGCGGCAGGATGGACAATTTGTATGCATAAAACATACGTTATCCATGGTAGGGGCAATCATTACTTGAGCTGTGTGGAGACTTCCGTCGGTGAACTCGGAGGCACTAGAAGTAGTCTCACGAGTGGGAGTCATCAGTTTCTCTCTGAGGACAAGCTGAAAGCTTTGTGACCCTCTTGCCGCATCACTGAAACAATTGAAGAGTCCCCAAGCACATAGCGGTCACCTTTTTGAGGCGAGTAAAGTAAGCCTTGTGGCACAGGCGATCACACCCACACCTAGCAATCCTTGGATTTGCTATGGTGTAAGGTGTAGCAGTTTTTTTCTTGCCACCCGCAGTCTTGGTAGCCCACCGTCTCCTCTCATTAGGCATTCCGTGGACTTATGGCACAGTTGATGGTAATCAAAGCAAAAGTGTACTCCCTTTGTAGGGAAACATTATGCCAATCCTCCGCTTGCTTGGGTTTTGTAGCAAGGTTGTGGTATAGGTTGGTTGGGGTTCCATCACCTTGCCCCGTGGCGTGTACACATCTTCACCCGCGGCTTACAGTGCTTGGTGGGGTAAAGGTACTCTCCGTTTGTAAACTTACGCACGATGACTTGTTGCTGGTAAGCGTCATTTTCTCACTTCACGTGGCTAAACCGGTCATTTCCTTGAGTGTGACAATGCTCTTTGCTAGGAGCCATCTTGTATTGGGCGTTCAAACCCTTCTTGGAAGTAGTACATCTTGTGCTTCTCGGATGGAATACTTTCGGATGGTACATACCGCATCCGGTGAATGAATACGTCGATGCGGTTTGGATGTTGTCAAATCCTTGCTTGAGATTGAAGAATTCTTCTTGCTTGATCTTGATCGCAGCTTAGGAATGAAACATTCACGAATTCCTCAACAAACTCTCCCGGGGTATGTGGTTGGGGTTGATGTGATATCGTGGAAATTTGTCCCGCGGTCGGCGGTGCGCGTGAAGTTGTTCAGGTGCGACCATGACACATGTTTCTCACCGATTAAGCATCGGCAAGCGGAGGATCTTTGAGATCTCCACCACGAAGAGTCAAGTCGAGGAAGGCCAACTCAAGGAGGAACACTTCAACTCTGAGGTGGAAGCTGGAAAGAGCGGCTTGAGGATAAGATAATGGAGCTAGAGCGGGCATAAGGCAAATGACAAGATGGCTGGGCGCCCCTTGAAGCAAGTCAGGAGAACAAGTGCAATCATTTGACCCGGCCGAGTACGGAACCAAAGCGGGCTTCCAAACGCGTACAACCCGATGTCATCACGATACAATCCACGAAGATGGCCGAGTGTATGAAGACAAGAGCGAGGACCACTGGGCGCATGGAGGAAGTGCGACCGAAGCGTCACCGGGGAGATGAGAGCTACAAGGCCGAGATCGAGAAGAGACTGCGTAGAGCCCGCGCTGAGTACTTGCCGACGCCGAGGATACTACGCCTCAACCTCGATGCACCACGAGGATGAGCTTCCTACTCCCGGGGACGAGGGACCTCATAGGCTGCGATTGCCTACGTTGCCGCGCGAATCCACAAGACTTACACGCGGCTAGAGGCGAAGATGAGCACTCTATCTCTTACTGTAGAGTGGCATTTTAGATCCTCGGCCGGTGCAAGCAATGACTAAAGTAGCAAGTAGTTGTTGGAAAGCCTGGCGGCTAGCGACATGAATCACTTCTAAAGTAGAGTAGAATGTCCCTCTTACGGATACCCGGTAGTGGCTTCTCGCGAGTCTTTTAGTGTAGGCGCTAAAAGACATGCCCGTGTAATAAATCTTGTAATGAATGCTTGGATCTTTATGCATTTTTATCGGATCTTTATGCTTCTTTGATTGAGTGTATGTTTAGTATAAAAAAGTTTTAAATTGCTTAATAATAAATATATGCACTAGCCATAACCCACATACCCACTTGTCACATGCGAGAAAGATGTCCGGACCCACATCACGAGCACTCAAAACCCGTGCACCTTCCTATACAAACCATGGGCGGGTCCATACCTACCCAAAGCATCGGCAAAACATGTTAGAAAGCGGACTTCGACTTCTACAAGCTCTAGTGAAGGATTTACATGATGGAGGCTTATCCAAGGACCACCCCTCCAAACCACAGAACCCCAAAAGGCAGGCGAGCTAGAGATTCCCATAGAACTTCCCACATTTGATGATCGCGAGAACAACCACGGTGCTCTGCCCCACCGATGCGTTAAAGGACCCTTATCAGCGGCGAACTCCTCAAGGTGTGTCACCACCAAACCCGGTGCTTGGAAAAGCTATCGAAGATCTGCGGCAATGCACCCAAGGGATTACGCAATGACCACGAACCAATGCGGATTGCATCAACTGGTGAAGCTCCCCACCTTTGGCGATGATGGCAATGACCCGTAGCTGCCCTAGGCGGTTGTGTGATACTAAAGAAGTTGGACCGCGGCTCATGCGGCCTCGGTGATAGCACCTGGCGGAGCCAAGGACAACGGCTCACTTTCGTCTCAGCTGGCGGTCGCGGTGAGCGGCTTCCGCCCTACGGCGGTGGCGGCGGTTGGTGAGGCCGCTGGCGAGCGGAGCATAGCAAGGTGTCTCGCCCGATCACGCCAGCGGCTAGGTCGAAGAGCTTGGCGGGTCTTGAAGGCGTGAGCTCCTCGAGTGGGGTCGGCGGGTATGGCGGGCGTCTTTAGCTTGGCCTTGATGGCTCACTGGCGCGCGGGTAGGCTGCCCGCGGCGTCGCGGCGCTTCGAGGCCATGCCTGGCGCTCGGATAATGCTTCCTCGCGGCCCTGAGTCGCTACTGCGATGGCGGAAAAGCGGCGAGAAGGCGGTCGGCGCGGCATGGAAGCGGCGGCGCGGCCATACAGCGGCGGCGATGGCGAGCTACTCAGCCCTGGCCGGTGCCTCAACATCCACTCCTTCGCCGATTGGGGGTCGCGGGGTGTACCAAAGTGCGTCGTCGGCGACCAAAGAGGTCAAAGCGGAGTCGCTCTAGCGACAACAGCAGCGGCGGCCTCCGGCGGCATAGGCACTATGTGGCCATGGGCCAAGGTAAGCGCCTTTTCTTCTTTCAAAGGGCTCGATTCTACTTGTCGGCGGTGGCGCGTCATTCTTTGGCGTCATCGGCCAGCGCAGCGTGGGTCGAGGACTTTAGCATTAGGTCGACATGTGGGTCCCTGGCGGCGTCGCGATGGCGTCGGCGATCCCGCGGCTAACGTGGAGCGAGGTGGGTCCAGCGGCTAAGTCAGCGGCGAGGTGGGCGGGTCAGCGTTGACTGAGTCAGCGGTCAACCTGGCCCAGGCGGGGCTGGAGCTCGAAAGAGGCGGTCGGGGCTGGATATGGGCGGGTTGGGCGCCCGGCGGACTGCGTGTCGCAGCTTGCGGGCTATCCGCGTTCGCGGTCTTAGGCTCGAGTCGGGCCTCTGTTTCTTGGGCTGCTCGTGAGTCGCGGTCCCGCGGTGGACTCCCGTTGGTGGCCCATAGGCCGGCCGCGTGGTCTCTGATGGGCCGAGTCCACCTCTCTCTCCTCCTCCTCGGCTCTCGGTGGACGGGTCCCAGCGGCGGCAATCTGCTCCCACCTCTTTCTTTCCCCAATCTTCCCTCTGTTCTCCGGCTCATGCGGTGGCGCCGTGCGGCCCGTGATGAGGCGAGCTCATGGCATGGCGTGCTCCGGTGGCTTCGTCGATCTTGGCGAGGCGGCTAGGTGGCCTAGGGCTCCGTAGCGGCCTCGGTGATAACAGCGGCGAGCCAAGGACAACGGCTCACTGCGTCTCACGGCGGTCGCGGCCGAGCGGCCTCCGCCCTCGGCCCGGTGGCGCGGTTGAGGCGGGCCGTGGCCCGAGGCATGGCAAGGTGTCTCGCCCGATCGCCAGCAGCGGCTAGGTCCAAGCGAGCTGGCAGTCTTGAAAAGCGTGAAGCTCCTCGAGTGGACTCGGCGGGTATGGCGGGGCGTCTTGCTGGCCTTGATGGCTCCTGCGGCGGCAGGCTGCTGCAGCGGCGTCGCGGCGCTTCGAGCCATGCCTGGCGCTTCGGATGTGCTTCCTCGCGGCCCACGAGTCGCTAGCGGTAAGCGGAAAAGCGGCCCGAGAGAGGCGAGTGGCGCGGCATGGAAGCGGCGAGAGCGGCCATACCGGCGGCAGCGATGGCGGGCTACAGCCTAGGCCCGGTGCCTCAACATCCACTCACTTCCTTGATTGGGGTCGCGGTGTACGCAAAGTGCGTCGTCGGCGACCAAAGAGGTCAGGCGGTCATCTGCTTACGACAGCAGCGGCGGCCTTTCGGCATAGGCTGCTATGTGGCCATGGGCCAAGGTGGCGCCTTTTCTTCTTTCAAGGGCTGATTCTACTTGTCGCGGCGAGGCCAGCTCAGCGAAACGCGGCGCTCTCGGCGATCGGCGGTCGGTCGGAGCGGTGACGCAGCGGCGGCTCACCGGCTGACGCAGCGCCCGACGTAGTCGGCGGCTCGGCCGGCGACTAAACTCCTAAGCGGGTGAAAAGGTGGTGATTCCGTTCGGGGCATGGCGGGGTGATGGGGTGGTCGTGGCGGGTTTGGTTAGTTCGGCGGGCGATGGGTAGCCCGCGGTGGTCTGCCATGGCTGACTTTCAGCTGGCGCTCATAGGTGGCGGCGTACCGGCGTCCTCGGGCTGCTAGAGCTCCTAGGGCTCAAAGCCGTGGTTTCCATGTCCCTCGGCGGAGAGCCATGGCGGTAGATTTGGTGGCGGTCCCGGGCACTGGCGTGGCCGGAGCAGCGGCGGACGGCAAAAGGTGGCCTAGCGACCATGGTGGCGGAGTGCGGCTGGCGGCGCTTCGCATGCTGCGGGGCAGGGCAAAGCGTGGCCTTAGCCCAGCGTGAAGCCTATGGCGTGCGTGCTTATGTCTAAGAGCCCAAAAGCGGCGCCTTGGCTACGCTCTCAAGCACGAGTGCAGCGGCGGCGATGGACATAGCAACTTCGGCGGCGACTCAAGGCACAAGAGAAGCGATAGGGGATACTCACCAGCGGCGGAAGGGCGGAGCTGGTCGGCGAGGTGAGCGTGTAAGGTGTCAGCGAGCGTCGCGATAGCCGGTCGTCGTTGCCCTCCACGCGGTCTTGCGAAACAGCGGCGAAGCGGCGGCGTATAGCTCCAGTGGCTTAATGCGGTCGCGGCGAGGTGGGGAGTAGGTGGTCGAGGGCAGCTTCGTGCGTCGTTGACTCAGCGTAGTCCACGGCCCAGTGAGTGCGGCTTCAGCGAGCAGCGGCCAGCAGGGGCTCCTCGTCGGCGGGCTGCGTCGGCTTCGGCGGCAGCGGTACTTCGCAGTTCCTCTCCTCCTTCTTCTCTCGCCTCCTTTCCTCCCTCTACTCCCCTCCACTTCTTGCTTAGCTGGCGGGGCGAGAGCCTCGAGAATGGCGAGCTGCCCTCGGGGAAACCCTAAGCGCTCCCGAGGGGCTCCTTTTATAGAGGCCGGCCATGGCGGCGAGACGGCCGGTCCCGTGAGCCTGAGCGCGTCGAGCCGACCAGCAGCCGGATTCGATGGGACATGTGGCGGGGGCTTTTGGGCGGCGTAGCCTTCTCGTCCGTAGCGCAATTGGCGGGCTGATGTGCTTGTGCGAGAGCGGCGAAATGCGAGTGTCGAGTGCGGTTGCGCACCTTTACCTCTCCCGTCTGCTTTTTGGCGTCCGTGCCCATTTGCCCTTAGCCAGAGTACGCCGGTCAGCCTTGGTAGCGCTTAGCGCGGCAGCGAAGGGAAGCGGCAGGCGAGGTGGGATGCGAGCAGCGCGGCAGCGCAGGCGCTCCCGCTCACCGTTGAGCGCGGCTGGCGTAAAGAGTAGGGAAATGGCCCGGCCCGTAGGGGCGAGCCCGCCGCGTCAGCAGCGTGAAGAGAAAGCGACAAAAACACTCACTGCCCTTGGTTATGTGTAGCGGCGGCGTGAGCGGCAGCGGCGGCCACAGCGGCTTGCCAGCCTTGGCCGTAGCCTTTTAGGCGGCAGCTGCCCGCGCCCCAGGTTACGCAAAGTAGAGTGGCGGCGGGCTGGTTGGGTTTCGAGGCCAAAATGGCCTTTGCCATTTCTTCTCCCCTCTAAAAACTTTTCTAATTTTCTCCTATTTCTTAATTCCATTCTATGCTAAACCTTGGGCACTTATATTGATGCACATGTATTTGCCCACATATACACCACCTAGTAGGGTCCTCTAGAAGTCATTAGGGGTTTTAAAAGATCCATGTCCAAAAGGTTGGCAACACACAAAAGATCGATTTGACAAATTAAAGTTGGTTGATTTTATTTCATCACATAAAATCATAAGAGCCAATCTAAAGTTGATTAAGATGCAAATGCTCACACAAGCTATTAGGGTCTACTTGTGCAACTAGGTTTGGGTTTCCTAGCATGTCACACAAACATGGGTTTGTTTCAAAAATTTTAATTTGTTGCGATTTTTGGTGTTTGGGATTTTTCGGGGTTGTTACACTCCAGCGAGCTTTTAAATGGCACGGGCTTAGTGCACCCGGTTAGGCTTGGGTTCGTTGGAGGCCTAAAAGCTTGTTTGCTTCTGAGCGTGCTGCGGTGTCGAGAGCTTCACTTCTTTGGGGATACCTCCCGTGGGTTGGTTGTTGTCTTGGCGAGGGCTCCTCCGACTTGCCACGGCATTGCAATGATGTGCTAGTCCCATTTGGATGCTTTGCACCTCCATGGCGGCTTTGTGCCCTTGGTGAAAGTCGAGATGGCTCGGCCTCCTAAGAAGCGAGGAAGTGAAACGCTTGGGAGAACACAATACCCTCGCGTACTTCCAGTTGACCTCAATTTGGGCCGGATGAGGCACTATGATCATGGAGCTGGCGGTGTATTTGTGAGGTCTAGGAAACCTGATTTGTGAACTTGAAGCACATGCGGCGAAGGTTGCTCATCTCGGCCATGGCGAGGATCGATGAAAGAGCTGCTCGGTGGTGGCGAGTCTTTGTGCAGCGGGGTTGCTCCAACCTTCATGGCCTTCTTCTTTGTTGCTTGGCCGGGCTGGTGAATAGTGCTTGTGCTTCCGGCTGTTGCGAGGGTGGACTAAAGCGGAACATAGGAAACGGCTGCTTCTGGCCGGACAGCATAAAATGTTGTGACGTCGGGAAGTAGGCTTCTGCGGAGGCTTGTTCACATGCATACTGCGTGCACCTTTAGCCGATCTTTGCGCTGGACCCTCGCAGCAGGCCCACCTTGCCTTGCCTAGCGGAAGAGTAAGGACCTATTACGCGAGTAAACAATCGGAGTTAGGCGGCGTAGCGATGCATGGCGATAATAATGGGGCCAGTAACGATACATGACCCTGATTTCATGGCTTTTTACGTTTCTACCCCGCGGGCGGGCACCAAGCTGTGGGGGTTACGCTTTTACCCCTTGACCTTAGCAGCCAAGGGTTGCGGGAAAGGCGATAATACCTGGAAAAGAAGCGGGGAAAGGCGAGGGAATGAAAAGTGGGGAGAGAGTCCCCTTCCCCTTGGCCTTGGGGTTGTATTTATAGAGGGGTGGAGGGAGTACATTTTCCATCCGCCCCTTAGATTAGAATTTACAAGCGAGCCCTCACACTAGTTGAGTATTGGGCCTTTTACAAGGGGAAGGGTGGCGCGCGGCGCCCCCCCAACACATAAGCGTAGGAAAATCCTTGAATAAATCCATGATGAAGTGTCACACCCGGCATTTGAACCACAGGAACATGACAAAGAGTAATAGATGTAGCAAAAAAACAATCTCTTGATAGAAAACGATTTAAAAAATAGAAAAAAAAACATCACATTTGGAGTTACTATGAGGAGAAAGACTATTCATAAGTTTTGACCACGGATCTAAAAAGAAAAATTACTAGGGTTCTTAATTGAAGAGGCCCTCCACGGGGATCCTCTACGGCCATGGCGTCACGGGAAGCAAATGTCGTCTCAAGCAACTCCGCTATTGGTATAAATTAGCCTTTGAGAAAAATCATAGCGCCGCGGATACCGATGTAGCTTTCACGGGGAGTATTCAAGGTATCGATTTCCACGGGGAGCGTGAAGTGCACTAATCAAGGTAATAAATTGTCCAAGGATAACTATGGGTTTATGGGGAGAGAGAAAGTTTCTAAGGCTTCTCTAATAGATCTAGGAATCAAAAGATACTTCAAGATTTATTTATTATGGGACATCGAGAACACTAGCCACGAGAAAGGGATGAGAAGGGGGCTGGGAAGCTCGACTTCACGGTCCTACAAACACCAACAACGAGCGTGGTGGAATAAATTCGGCCGTTAGAAATTTGTCACCACACAGGGCTACCACAAACTATCCGTGGGATTGGGTGCAATTCAGGTAACCACTAGACTAAGCACCATGCCTAATCTAATAATTACTACTCTAGCGTTGCAAAGACTAGAGCACTTGATGCAAGCGGGAATCTAATAAATAAAGTAAAAGTAAATGTTGAATAAAAGTAAATAGAGAGCTTAGAATTAATAAATGAAGAACACGGAGATTTCTTTGAAGGCGACTAGTTCTTTGCAAGATTACAAAGTTGATGAAGATCCAGGCAAATCCGGCTCTTCAACTCTCTCCTCTTCTCTCTCCTTGATCTAATTACAACTAGATGAACTAGTTGAACTAGATGAACTAGACAACTAGAGGGATCTCTCTTCTAATTGAAACCCCTAACTTTTTGCTCTGTAGATAACTAATGAAAGATAATGAGAGAGATAAGCCTTGGGGTCGACCACGGGGGAACATATATAGTGCGAGGTGGGCTTGTCCTTTTTGTATTGCGTTTACAACTCTAATCTCCACCATTGGATCAAACCGGCCTTGAACAGCGGTGTAGAAACAACCTCAATGTCGGTAGTGAACCGCCATAGGAAGATGAGGCTGACAGGTGGGACCCACCTGGCGGTAGGCCTAAACAGCGCCATCTAAGGCCCGACGCCCGGTAGAGTCCCCTTGTCTTCTCGATTCCTTACGGTGTCTTACGGAATCTTCTAGAGTGGTTTAGTCCACATTTTTGGGTTGAGTTACTTCACGATTAAGTCTTGTCATCATATGTGATGTATATTAGGAACTTTCTCCATTCTTCTACTGCATTTATCATTTAAGTCCCTAGAAAGTCCACGAGAATACCAAAACTTCGTGGAATTATATCGGTAAAACCCTATACTCTGTTGATATTCATTTTAAGCCCTTATTCCATGTTTAGTTGACTATTAATATTATGCTATAACAGGTGTCAACAAGCTCCCCAAAGCTTACCCTTTGCTAGTCCCCTAGCAAAGCCAAACTTTACAATGGATGGGGAGTTGCTACAATGCTTCCATTCCTCAAAAGTACACATGCTTTCAAACAAAAATTCTCCTCAGAATTATATATATATTTTTTTCTAACTTAAACTTTTCTATCATGGGGCATATAGCCTTCACTTGGGTCTTAAGCAATTGAAAGATAGAACAATCAAGTCAAGCACTATGTCTCAAACTCTTAGATCAACTATTATCACGGAGTTTTTGCAAGATTTTCAAAATATGAGAATTTCATGAAAGTCATAAATGAAGCCCCATTTTCTTTTAAGCTCCTTGAAACTATCTCTCCTTTGGATATGTTGGGGAGGACACAGGTTGTATACTCTCTTTTTTTTTTTGGTGGGCTCTACTCACCCTCGGACTTGTGTCCCTTTTTCTCTCTCTTTTTATTATTTTAGAGATGTGGGATCTACTAAGCCCTCGAACACTTGTTCATTTTCATCTCTTGTTTTTGGGAGGTAGGCTCTACTACTTTTGTAGGACACTTGTCCATTTTTTCATCTCCCCTTTTTGTATCTCTCTCTTTTCCTTTTTTCTCTTTTTCTTTTTTAATACAACACATTGATATTTCTTACTTGACGTTACTAGAAATAGATAATAACCCATTTCGATAGCGGCACCGAAATGCTTGTTGGCACTTCATAGTGCAATCTCTAGAATAAATAATATTCTCGAGAGACCACGTTAAGAGATATCGGATGATAGATGGATTCATGTGTTTACTTTAGTCAATCCATAGGCCTTACGGATCTATCATTGTAGCATTTCACCCGGTGGTATTGGGGTATGCGTGATTTATATTTTTCTAAGGGAAGGCGGGGCTTGTGTGGTTAGCTAGCATAATGATGATGATGATCCACAATGTATTTATGAATAACCATTAGTCAATTGCGGGGGTAAGAAGAATAGATATTCATGATAGTGACAAACACACATAAGATACTACACCACTAGGGAGAGAAGAGGATAAAAGAGAATCTACAATGGAAGGTGGTTCTAAATATTGCACATGGGTGAACTCTAGTTTAACATGTGAGGAGGCTAAATCATGATGGGATTACCATCATATGATGAGAAGATGCCAGCGACTAGTCTGTTTCATTTGGTGTTTCTTATACGCACCTGAGAGAAATCCATGGCGCTTGCGGAAATACCGTTGTAGCACTTTTACCGGTGGTAGCGGGTATCATATTTTTTACACAGGGCGGGGTAAGCCTTGTTTTTCTACGGTCTATGTCAACCTAAGGCAAGGGTTTGTTTTCTAAGAGTAGCGAGGTATCTATAGGCTAAGTTTTCGAGGCGGTGATTCTAAAGTATGTTGTCTACTCACTTGGGGCCGCGGCCCTCGCCCAAGCGGGTAGAGTCGGCAATTAGCTCTCGACCGCGGCCGAGCGTGGGGGGATTTCAAGGGCCGGACAAGGCTTGTCGACGACAAACGCCTACCCCCTCAACGTGGGATGCACCGCAAAAGGTAGGTGAGCAGCTAGTCCAAACACCCGTTGCACTATTGGTCCGCGATTCTTGATGTTGGCCAAGGTTCCCCGTCAAAGTTCCTTCACCAGAACTAGCGCTCTTAGCGAGACAATCTACCCAGATCCGCTTAAGTCTACAACGGCTAAGAAATATCACGAAGGAAATTAAGTAGGCTGCAAGATAATCCTAAGACTCCTTACCAAAGTGTAAGTAGCTTTGCGAGAGGTACAAGCGGTAGATGCAGGCAAGTCCGGCACTCCGTCCTCCTAGGAACCCGTGGAACACGAGGGAGAGCAGGCAACTCGGGTAGAAAGAACAAAGCTTCTTTCTAGCTTTTCCCTCTCTCACTCTCTAGAATTTAGAAGAAGATATAGAAGAAGTAGAAGAAGAAGAACTAATTCTACTCTCTTGCACAGAGTGGTTGGTTTCTCCTTTGAATTGTTGTGTAGAGAGGTGAAGGAGGAGCTATTTATACACAAGGGGAGGGGGCCTAAGTGCTAAAATCACCAAAACCGACCTAGGAAAACCTTCCAAATCCGCCAAACCGACCATCCAAGCGTCGGTAGTGTCAGTTTTTGGAAGGTAGCAAACCGCCTCCCGAAGTTGGGCCCGAACCGCCTCGGCCGAGGGGTGCGGCGCACCGGTGGTCTTGTAGCGCACCTGGCTGAGGCTTCCCGCTGGCCTTTCGGCCCCGGCTGGGCCTCCTTCTTTGTGAAAAAGTGGTGTGGTGGTCTTGGCGGCCTGGTTTTGGCGTTTTGTCGATTCTTGTTTGGGCTTGCCATTTGCTTCTTTGGGCCTTTTTCTATTTATTGGTTTTATTTCTTTTTCTTTGTATTTTTTGCCCAAAGTAATCATCCTCGAGTTGGTACACAAAAGTCCAAATAAACACCAAAACTTTGGAATATGTTAGTTGAAATCCCTATTTCTAGGTTGTTTTGGTGTTGTGTTGGCCGGTTGTTTAATTTGCGGTTAGTTCACAGTCAACAAACTCCCCACACTTAGCCCTTTACTGGAGTCCTCGGTGAAGGCCCGCGAGGACTAAAAAGTGGTTCAATCTCCAAGATGTAAGCTTGCATATAAGTTATTCAAGCCTCACACCTGTCTTGTGAGCATTCATGGTGGCTACCAAGTTATCTTAGAATAATTGAGCAATGGAATAGCATGAACTTCTATCTTCTTGCTACTACTCATGCTTAAAAAAGACTTGGTAAGTTTTTTGAATTTTTTGAAAATAGCATTGCTCTTTATGGCATTGACTCTCACAAAATCACTCTTGTTTGAATTTTTTCTCAAAAGCACTCTTGTTTGTATCACTCTTACTCATCCTATTTTTCAGGGTTTTTTTTATGGATCTTTAAGTGGAGTGATGCGTGCGTACCTCTGTATATATTGTCGGGGTCAAGCTGGGATCGTTGGAAAGAGGTGCCATACCCTTAGATCGAAATGTGCAAAGGTGTGTGGAAAATATTGATGATATATTTTTTTGTGGTTACTCCTTGACTCATGATCTTTTTCTTTTTGTATGCTTTTGGAGATATAGGCTACTTTTCTTTTTTTTTTTTTTGAAGATGTGGGCTCTACTAATTTTCGGACACATGTCCATTTTCATCTCTTATTCTTTTCTTTTTTGCACATGTATCTTTCTCTCTGCATTTTTCTTGATAACAGGGAGATGATCATGGTATAATGAATGGAGTATTTATTTGGTGGATGGTGAAAATGCATGTTGTGCTTAATTCTCATTGTGAGAACCAGCGTGTATATGTGGGTGTACGTGTTTTTTTTTGATCTTGGGAGTATGAGCCTCTCTCAGCACTTGGGATCAGCGGGCTGACAAAACTCAATACAGCAGGTAGTAGCTATAGTGGATATTTATGATATTGTTAGGGCTTTGGTAGGATTTGGCTAAGTCAAACCATGAGCATGCTTTATTTTAAATTTTCAGAAGATAAAACCAAGTCTTATTGCAAAAAGAGAGCAAGCGTCAAGTCATTCTACCATATCACAAAGATCAATTATTTAGATAAGCATGGGGTCCCTAATGGGCGGTTGCTCAACAAAAGTATGGTTTTGGCGAGGAATAAAATGTATGCATGCCATGTATCAATTGGTAGATATAGAGATGGAGTTTTGCTAACTTGGTTTTAGGTTTTAGCACTTAGAAGAAAAAGTCACAAGTTAACATTTTAACTTTAATAAATCGCGTACCTTTTTGACTTGTGAGCCTCCCCACACTTGTTTTTGTACCTATTTTAATTTTCTTTTTTGCACAAGGACAAAAATAAGTGGAGACATATACAATAATATAATAACAAAACTTTATTGAATTTATAAATAATTCAAATTGGCGAGAGCACACTTTGAAGGGATTACAAAATGATTGGAAGGGAATCTTGAAAATTTAAACTAGTGCTTGCGCCTATTTATTGAAAGAAGGTAGAGCTCTTTTATTCGAAAAGGTCAATGAGATCCAGCGAAAGCTCTACCCCCATCTCCCGGCAGCCGAGTCTAAGCTCCTCATGCAAACTAGCGTGCAAGTTCTGCTAGCTTTTTCCTAAAGGCGGATATTGGCTATGCCTGCCTTTACGCTAGCTTTGCCTCTAAGGGTTAGGACGAAGCTTGAGGAGTTCGATGATCTTCTTATGCACACTCTCAGCCGTAAGACCCTCTTTGGGCACAATGTAGTCCCAGAAGAACCCTTTTGGTTGTCCCCGGATCATCGAGGTCAGGGAACCCGCTTCTTCCATTCCCCATTTGGCATTTGCTCTATGGTATATGGGAAGCAAGAATGGGATTTTTGGAAGAAAGCTGGAGAGATGTTTTGTGGGTTATTGGGTATACTATTGTTTCCTCTTTATTTTTTTATGGGGATATTTTCCTTGCCGCCTACTTTCCTCTTCTTTGGTGTCGAATTTCAATCGGAGGAAGGTAGGAGGGCAAGGTCTCTCTTTGGGGTCTCTCTCTTCTCTAGATATTTGGAGGCAAAAGTCATGGCTTCCTCTCTATTGAAGGGGTACTAGTGCCATGGGAGAAAAGAGAGCCTTGCTGCTTGTTCAGCTTTGGAAGAGGAAGTATTGAGGAGAGAAAGAAGAGCAAAGAAGGAGTGGTGTGAAGAATGGAGGAGGGAGGAGGAGGTGGATTTTATAGGACAAATTCTCCTCTACGGTTTGGCGAGTCGAAAATCTGGCGGAGCAAACCTTACCTACTTGTGGGTTGTGAGAAAGGAGAAGGAGATGGGTGAAATCCCGGGACCGGGGCGGGGGCTAGCCCGAGATGCTTGGCGCACCACCCAGTGTCCCCCCTGGTCCGGGTTTTCGGCCACATCCATTTCCTTTTACTGAAAAGTTTTTGAACTGGTGTTTGCAGCGGCGTTTCCTTTCTTTATAGCGATCTCTAATTGATCCTCAAATTCAAATTTTAAAATAGATTATGCTTTGATTAATTTAGAAAGTAGATATCCTTTGTGTAGCAAATGACCCGGCATAAATTTAGTGAAGTAAAAAGAAAATAACAAGGTAAATACTTTATTTAAAACAAAGTAAAAAATATATATAGATAACTTTTATGTTTTATTATTACCTTATGTATTTATATTTTTATTTATTTATATATATATATTTTTTTTTTTGTTGTAACAATTTTAATTTATAAAAATTTTTTTTTTTATATCTTTGATCAACATAAATTAATTCTCAAAGCATAAATCTACTCTATCGAGCTCTTGGTTTAAAGATCGGAATCTTGGCTCAAAAAAAGCTTAAAGGCGTTGACCGTTTACCTTTTGTATCTCACTGCGTCATCTTGGATTGTGATTTGCACCATGTGGCGGCGTGTTGATGATGGTATCACGGTCCTTTCCATTGCTCCTTAGCTTTCCTTGGCGAATAGTTTTCACCGGGGAGTTGAATAGGAGTACTTTGTCTCCCGTGGTGAATTCTTTGATCTTGATATGATCATGCTATCTTTTGTCGCTCTTTATAGAGCTTTGCCTTTGTAATGCATACTTTTCTCGCCATTCTTCAAGTTGAGGATTTGTCTCGGCGGTTCTTCTTCAATGCGGCGTCCATATTCCACTTCTTGATGGCCCAATGAGCTCGATGCTCCATCTCAAGCGGTAAATGGCGGGTTGCCATAGACCGGTGATAAAGTGACATGCGATGGGGGCTTTATCATCGCAGCTGTCCGATATGCCCGAGAGAGCATCCCGGCGGCTTGCTTTTCAACCCTTCCCCATCTCTTTGGCCCGTCTTACGGGGATGTTCTTGATTTGTTTATTGGAGGTTTTAGAGCTTTGCAGCTAGTTTCGCGGATGATAGGGGGTAGCAATATTGTGCGAGTCTTGAGCTCCTTCAAGAATGCCTTGAATGATTTGTCCTTGAAATCACGATCCTCCGTCAGCGATCACCATGCGTGGCGTTCCAAATGGGGAAAATGATTTCATGGAATATCTTTAGCGTCGCGTGCTTGCCATCGGCCCGACTCGTAGGTAGTGCCTCTACCCACTTTGACCGTAGTCTCTTTACCACCAGGATGTACTTTCGCAATCATGGGACTTACGGAATGGACCCATGTAGTCAATGCCCCCACACATCAAATATTTCTATTTGAAGGTTGTAGTGTAGGGGCATTGCATCCGGCTGTGATGTTCCCTGTCTTCTAGCGGTTGTAGCATCTTACGATGAACTTTTTAGGTAATGCGTCGTACGCCGTCGGCGGAAAATCCGCCTTTGCCAAATTTTTGGCTTGTGTCCTGCGGAATACTCCTAGATGTCAATCGTATGGAGATGCATGACATTTTCGATGATACGCATTCCTTCCTCCTTGAGTACGCATCTTCTCGGCAAGCGTCCGCACACACCTGTCTGTACAGATATGGGTCATCCCATAGGTGCCATCTACTCTCCATTTGGAGTTTCGGCTTATTCTCCCGGGTGGTACATAGCACGCAACCATGTAATTCACAATGTTTTGCGTACCATGGGTTGAAGTCGCGACACCTTGAGTAGCATGTAATAGATCCGCGCGGTGTGGTCGTTGATTGGTAGTTCTGCATGTTAGTTATCTTAGCGACAAATGATCCGCAGCGTATTTTCTACTCCTTTTTTTATCTTTTGTCTCTATGTCAAATTCTTGGGTAGGAGAATCCGATTGGATCAAGCGAGGTTCGCATCCTTTTTGGTAAAAAGATACTTAAAGGGCAGCATGGTACGTGTGTAGGCGATTATTTTTCGCCCACTAAGTAGGGCGAAACTTCGATAGCAAAAACTCTTGCCGGGGAGCTCTTTTTACGGCCCAGCGTAATTAAAATTTGGGCTCTGTCGAGTCTTGCTAGCATATGCGATGGCATCTTTGCTTTTTGTCCTTAGTTTGGCCTAAGACGCACCAACAGCGTAGTCGCTAGCATCGCACATGATTTCGAATGAGTAACGACCAATCAGGGGGTTGGATGATCGGGCCGAGATGAGTGCTTTCTTCGGGGGGTTTTGGCGTGCAAGCACTCATCCGTGAAGTCAAAGTGCGTCGCGCCCTTACGAGGGCGTAAAGGGGTCTAGCGATTTGTGAAAAATATTTTATAAATCTTCTATAAAACCTGCATGACCTAGGAAACTACGGATCCCTTTGACATTCAACTGAAATTAGTAACTTTTCAATAACGTCTATTTTGGCTTTGTCTACCTCTATCCCCCCTCTCGGACACGAGATGCCCAAAAAACGATGCCTTCTCGGACCATGAAGTAGCACTTTTCGATTAAGTACGGGGTCCTTTTCTTGGCATCATTGCAAGACCAGGTCTAGGTTCTTGGACAACTTTTGAAAGTCTTACCATAGGCGGAGAAATCGTCCATGAACCTCCATGATCTCTTTGATCATATGCGAGAAGATAGACATCATGCACCGCTGAAAAGAAGCAGGTGCATTACACAACAAAATGACATTCTACGATAGGCATAGGTTCGTATGGGCATGTGAGCGTGGTCTTTGCTTTCGGTCATCGGGGTGGATGGGATGCGGTGGTAGCGGAGAATACGTCAGAAGCGAGAAGAAGAATGTTTTTGCTAACGCTCCAACATTTCATCAATAAAGGGCAGCGGGAAGTGATCTTTCTTTGTTGCCTTGTTAAGTTTTCTATAATCAATACACATTCTCCACCACGTGACTTGTCTTTGTGGAATGAGTTCATTTTAGTGTTCTCAAGCGACTATCATTCCTCCCTTTTTAGGGACCACTTGGGTGGGCTAACCGATCAGCGTGTAGTGCGGGATAGATAATCCGGCGTGAAGAAAGCGAGAACTTCCTTCTTCACGACTTCACGCATCACATTATTGAGCCTGCGCTTGGGGTTCGCATGAAGGGGAACTGTCGAGGGTCAATGGGGAATGCGATGTAATTGCATAGTGTCGAGGACTTACCTTTTAGATCTTGAAGGGAATACCCAAAGACCGATCGTGTTTCTCTAAAGACGGCTATTAGCTGGGTAGTTTCACGGTCACTAAACTTATCACTTATGATGGCAGGGGCTTGTGAATCGCCGTTTAGGGAAGACATAAGCGTAGGCACGGGGGTAGGGGTTTTAAAGCTCAACTGGAGGCCGAGTTAGCTCTTCCTCTTTGGGAAGTTCTATGAGTTCCCAGATGGTCCTCTTCTTCAATGAAGAGTGGGTGTCTTTTCTAGGTCTTTTTAGGGTTCTCATATAGCATAACTCCCATGACCTCCTCGGGCGTGTCATACTCAAGGAGGGGTTACATTTACCGAGTTTTTGGTTCGATAGCTGGAATAGAAAACTTTTCTTCGAGTTTGACATCTAAATCCCCGGATGTTGATAGATCAAGAATCTTCTCCAAAGGGATGCCCGATCGGGATAGTCGAAGTCTTGGATATCAAAAATATGAAAATCCGAGACAACTTGACATCCTTGTGTAGGAAGATTTGTTCATGTATAACCTCCAGCTTTTAATGGTGGTGCGTGGTGCTATCTCGCGAGGGTTCGTCTTTGTGGGGGTCCTAATGGCTTCCTCGACACGAGGCTTGTGCAAGGTTTCGGACATTATGTTTATCCCCGCGTAGGGTTATACATGACTTCCACCAAGTTTCCACGATATTTGCAATGGATTGGTGTAGAGGGCCACTTATCCGAATTTTTTTTGAAGGAAGGTCCTTCCTCTCGCAACCATTCCATGCTCATTATAGCTGTTAGCTCCTTAATAGACTCTGGAGAAAAGAATTTATCGAGGGGTTGTTCGAGGCTAGCGGGATAGGTGGTTTCTTCCATTGTTCGTACTTCGAGGTGTCACCGAATTGATCAGTAAAGTCAACCTCGAAGAACGGGAGATCCGTGCATGCGGTCTCCTGGAGTTCTGGTTCAGGCGAGGGTCTCTCTATAGGTTTAATAGGTTCGGTTTTAGCCGAAGAGACTTCCTCTGGTTTCTGCTTAGGTTCTACACGGATGGGTTCTAGCGGAGGGGGTATTCTCAAGAATATGGTTTAGGAGAGCTTCTCCTTCCGCTTTTGTGGTTTTATGTGCAAACAACCCTCCGGCAGCTAAATCAAGCGACAAAGGCAGTTGCCCTGTCAATCTAGCGGAAATCTTTGTAAAAGCACGTGGTTTTGGTATGGGCCAGTGCGGGCGGATCGTGTAAGCGTGGTAAACCGGTCCCATGCTGCACCTAAGGTTTCACCCTCTATTTGTTGGAAGTTGAGTATCTCTTGTCGTAGGGCCGTGATTCTGGATAAAGGGTAGAACGCTACCCAGAATCTGTTTCGCGATTCTTCCCATTCTCCGTTTACCAACCCTACATTATGGGCGTACCATTGAGTCGCCCTCTCGTGATGAAGAGCGGAAACAACTTCCACCTCGGCGTGTCGTGTGTCATGCACGCAATTGTCAGGCATACCCACGAGACTTTCTCAAACTCCGTAAGTGATGGTAGGGGTTTTCATATTCGAGCTGAAAAAGGCTCGGGCTGGCCATGGCTATAAAGCCAGGGCGGAGCTCATACTCTGAAGCTGTGATTGGCTTCGCAGATTGTGGCGTGGTTCTCACGAGCTCGCCCTTAGGAGAAACGAGGATTTGTAGGGTAGGTTGCTCCATGAGTAACTGGGACTCTTTTGGTATTTTTGTTTAAAAAGGATACTACCAGTCCGCAGGTCGACTAGGCTCGGGTAACTACGACAACCGTCCTAACAAACGGCGCCAAATGCTTGTTGGTGTTTCTTACGCACGCGAGAAATCCGCAAGCGCACGGAAATACGTTGTAGCACTTCACCCCGGTGGTAAACGGGGTATCGTATTTTACACAAGGACGGTTGGCGCAGGCGAGGCTTTTCTGGTCTATGTCAACCTAAGGCAAGGGGTTTGTTTTCTAAGAGTAGCGAGGTATCTATAGGCTAAGTTTTTCTAGGCAGTGATTCCTAAAAGTATATTTGTCTACTCGCCGGGCACCGCCCTCCAAGCTGGGCGGGGGCAGCAATTAGCTCTACGACACAGCCGAGCGTGGGGGGATTTCAAAGGGACGGACAAGGCTTGTCACGACCAAACCGCCTACCCCCTCAACCGTGGGATGCACCGCAAAAGGTAGGTGAACGCTAGTCCCAAACACCACGTTGCACTATTGGTCACAGTTCTTGATGTTGGCCAAGGTTCCCCAGTCAAAAGAGTTCCTTCACCAGAACTAACGCTCTTAACGAGACAATCTACCCGATCCACAAGTCTACAACGGCTAAAAATATCACGAAGGGAAATTAAGTAGGCGCAAGATAATCCTGGAACTCCTTACCAAAGTGTAAGTAGCTTGCGGTACAAGCGGGGCGATGCCAGAGCAAGTCCGGCACTCAGATCCCCTCCTAGGAACCCTTGAACACCGAGGCGAGCAGAGCAACTCAGGGTAGAAAAGAACAAAAGCTTCTTTCTAGCTTTTCCCTCTCTCACTCTCTGGCTTTTTCCCTCTCTCTCACTCTCTAGAATTTAGAACAAAGGCTTCTTTTTTAGCCTAAGTGCTAAAATCACCAAAACGACCTAGGAAAACCTTCAAATCCGCCAAACCGACCATCAACGTCGGTAGTGTCGATTTTGGAAGGTAGCAAAAACGCCTCCTCCAGTTGGGCCGAACCGCCTCGGCCGAGGTGCGGCCACTAGTGGTCTTGTAGCGCGCCTCTTGGGGCTTTGCCCCTTTCACGGCCCCCGGCGGCCTCCTTCTTTGTGAAAAGTCATGTGGTGGTCTTGGCGGCCTGGTTTTTGGCGTTTGTCGATTCTTGTTTGGGCTTGCCATTTGCTTCTTTAGGCCTTTTTTTCTATTTATTGGTTTTATTTCTTTTTTCTTTGTATTTTTTGGCCCAAAGTAATCATCCTCGAGTTGGTACACCGCAAGTCCAAATAAACACCAAAACTTTTGGAATATGTTAGTTGAAATCCTATTTCTAGGTTGTTTTGGTGTTGTGTTGGCCGGTGTTTAATTTGCGGTTAGTTCTTAGTCAACATCTGCTAGCCGATGGACACTTTGAACTCAACTCAACATCCGAGCGTGGAGGAATCACGATGGGCGGAACGGTTTTGTCACCACTTGCCCCCTACCTCCTCTGAGTGGGTTCTTGGGCATTCGATGATTACTATGAACGGACACCCGCATTATATAGAAAACTACCTAAATCCCCGGGACTCGGACCCTCTGGATCGACAAGCAAGGATAAAAGGTAAGCCGAAGGTACACACCCAAACCATGATAATCTACATAAACCGACCACTCTCTAGCGGTGACACATGATGGTTAATTCTATAATTAGCCAAGTTCTTTCTACTAATATGTCAAACCTAGATCATAGTTCACACATTAATAAGATAACATGAGGGTAACTATACTCTAGTTCAGACGCATTGCAATATGAATATAAAGACTTGAATATTGAAAGGAACTCCATAATAATATTAATATTACCAAAAGATCCTTCCAAGGAGACAAGCCCTCCTTGAAGCTCAACCTTTGCTCAAAACTACAACTAGGACTAAAGAAAGTGAGTAAAGTGCTCAAGGGGTGTGTGTTGTGTGTTTTGGAAGGGGGGTGTGGCCTCTTATTTATAGGAGAATGAAAGTGGTTTTTTGGCGGGAGTTTTGGCGTCAAATCCCCGCTTTCTTGCCATACGCAGCCTCGGCTCCTCCCGGCCGGACGGACACAAGTGCCTAAAGCCGGGATCGGGCACGAACTTTGTTAGCGACGCGCTTTTCGCGGCCCGGTCGGCCCGGTAGCCCGCCCGCGCGCGCCATCCTTCAGCGTGTGGGCTGGTGGCCCGGTGTAATGGTCGCCTTTCGGGAGGTGTTTAGGTCCGTTTTAGCCGGTTAGGCTGCCCACGTTCCCTTGGTCAAAGCATTTCGAGTTTGCACTTTACTCTTTATTTAGGCGTAGTTTTATTTGACATAAGTGTGTTCCATCTCTCTTAATTAGAGCTAAGTTGGCGGTATAAGATGTATGATAGTGACGCCAACAAACTCCCCAAGCAACCTTTGCTTTCCCAGAGCAAATGGCTAAGCTATTTAGGTTGGTGATCGGGGGGTTGCTTCAATCTTAGATATAAATCAAAGTGTACCATGTTTATAACAAAGTGTTCACTTATTGTTTAAATAAGTTGGCATTTTTATCTATCATATTACTCTCGAATCATAGGGTCCCATAACATTTTTCCACATTCTTGGGTGATTGCAAGATAGAAACGGTTTCTTGAGCTACTACTTCTTTTTATTCTTTTTGATAACTATGCATCCGAGATTTTATTTAGCATATGTATGAACTTGCATCCTCTTTTTTTTTTTAATACTTGAGAGGGTGCTTGAGTATTCTCTCTTTCTTTTTTTTTTTGGAGGTGGGTTCTTCTCACCTAGACTTGTGTCTTTATTTCCTCTCTTTTTTTTTTTGGAGATGTGGGCTCTACTAAGCCCTCGGACACTTGTCCATTTTTCATCTCTCTTTTTTTTTTTTTTTTTTTTTAGATTCAGGTTTCTCGGATGTCAAGTTCTCTAGGAACAAAAGTTATAGTAGGAGTCTCTTTTGTACCATATCATATCCGGCAATAGCTTGAGGATGGATCATGTTCATGCAACTCAAGTTTTTTTAGGACAAAGGCAATTATTAGCCAACAAACTTAAACATCCAAGGAATTACGAGTTATAAACTAGGTGCAAAGCTGATTCATAAACAGAGCAACTATTCATCATTTCATCTTAAGAGAGAAATCTACACCTTTTTATGTCAAATATAGAATTGGAATATATTTTTTGTTGCTTTTATCAATTTTTTTGAGCGAAAAGGAAAAATGACTTGGGAAATTAAAAGGCTTACGGTGGGGGTCCTCCCCCAGTGGCTCAAAAACTCTGGTCGGATTATATCCATGTGGAGCCATAAAGGCTCTCTCACTGTCTGTGTGCAGCTGATCCTCTCGTGCCACCGGATGATGGAGTGAGCTCTGGCTGGTACACACTGGTGGCGCTGATCTGCCGGTCTATACATAGAGATTAGGTGTATCGCATGAATATTTCTAGTGCTCCGCCTCCGAGGCCAGAGTGGATGCGTGTCTTTCGAGGTCCTGGGTCGTCTGCAGGGCTCCTCCGTGTGTGCGGCACTGGTGATGGAGGCAATCGTCCAGGACTTCGGAAGAGATCTCATAGGAACTGTCCATCTTTGGCGCTTTTGCACGATCTGGAGTGCGGGGTGTAACTTTTGTTAGCACAGTATGTACCAGGTTGACGTAGAAAGAAACATGTCTTTGAACTGGCGTGGAGTTGTGGAGTCGGTGGGTGCACTGAGAGTGAGGTGGTGGGGCGGTGGTCGTGAGTTCTGCAGCATCTTGCTACCCTCCTAGTTGACTGCGAGACCGCGAGGCTTGCATTAAGCCGTCGGAA
>JADLZK010007050.1:0-161380 GCA_015847255.1 Hyparrhenia diplandra | reverse complement strand
GGACTAATGACACCTCATACCTTTTAATTTGCTGGTTCTCACTCCTCCTTTGTCTCATGTCAAGGATGTGTTTGGTCTTTGTTCTATACTTTAATTCCTTTTAGTTCCTAACATGTTATTAGTTCATAGTCTCTAGTTCACTTTAGTCTTTAGTTTCTAGTCCCTTTTAGTCTTTAGTTTCTAGTCCCTAGAACTATACGGTCCCTTATTAAAAGCTTGAAAGTGGCGGGCCAGCACAAGGATACTTGTAAAGAAAATGTTACAAGGAGATGTATGTACTCCCTCTTCCTAAAACTTTTGTAATTGTAGGACTCTTATCGGTCGACGAACAAATTAAGATGAGTAAAATGAATCTGGAGGACTCTTATCGGTCTAATCTTGCATCTAGACCGGAAATGGCAACTAGTGCCAAGCTAGTGGGCGCACTGCCGCCCTACAGCCTCCGTTGCTCTCCTTTCATGGAGTATGCATTATTAACTACTAGAGGTTGACTTGGTTGCATTCATCCATGAAAGGACTTGTCTGTCAACGAAACCATCAAGAATACGGAAGAATCCCTACAGCCTCCTCCTTTGTCTCATGTCAAGTATTTTGCTCTCACTATAAACTACCAGCATCAACCGGCTTATTTAGGCACGGAAACCATCAAGCAACTATGGGTGTGACTAAAAATTGGTGAGTATGAAAAGAAAAAGAAACTGTAAATCAAAGTCCACAAGTTATAATTAGATAGATGGCACTAGCTAGACACGTACGACAGGAAAAAGGATATATTCTGGCTGGCTAGCTAGCTAGCTACGTGTATGAGTAGTGTGAAAGCATATGTCCCTTTGACGCACTGAAAAGATATGAATAGCTTTGCTTTCGCTTTTGCTTAGAAAGGTGCTGCTGCCTAGCTAGTCAGCAGGCAAAGATAATCCATGGCGCATCCATCAACGTACTATAGCCAAAAAGGTGGGTGGATGTTACCACCTTTTCTGCAGCCGAAAGGCACAGCCACACGGACGTTGCTTTGCTCCATAGTATTTTCTTTAATTTAATTGTTGGAGAGATTATACAGCTTATATGCGTGGTTTAGCAACGAAAATTCCTTCCGGTTACATTGCATTTTTATAGTGGTGAATTACAAATGCATGGACGGTGCCTGACCAAGCATGTACATGTTGGGGCCAAAAAAAAAAAATTTTGGAGAAAAGATCGAGATGGGCTTGGCGGCCATGACAAATAATTAGATGACCAAACACGCAGGTCACCTTCAGCGAAAAGTAGTCATGACTAACACAACACAAATAGGCTAGTGTCATTTTTTATGTTTAAGCTCTTCTCCAAGGGCATAGATGGAAAGAACATGTCCTCCGTGCTTTGGCCTCCTCCTCGATCGACACGTTGAGATGTTGCCCGTGGCGAAGCGGATGGAGGTTGCATTGCATCCGTTCCAAGAACCAAGGGCCAACTCCTCCCTCCCCGGCCGGCCTTCACTAGTTGTTGTCGTTATAAAGTCACCTCCATGCATGACAAATTAAACTCATTTGTGCTTTTTATTTTTATTTTACATGCATGAAACTAATTTACTATATCAGTTGAAACAACAACCACGTACGAGATAGCAATCCAAGCTAGAGAGAAAACTTTACTAGTGTCGTCTCCATGCTTTCCATGTTGCTATTTTTTTAAAGGCTACCTGTTTTTTTTTTTTTTCAGAAACCATAACTAGCTAGTTTCCATTTTCAATATTTTTATTAAAAATAAACACAGTAAGTTTGTCAAATTCAAATTGAATATACGCCTAGCGTGTGTCAAATGTAAGTCGATGCTGAGTGAAGGGTTACTTTAGGGTAGTTGTAAATAAATTTTAACGGCTTAACTTCACACGTACGGTTCGTTTAGAAAACATCATAAAGCTCCGATCCAAAAGGGAGCAAATACTGTTCCAGCTTGTTACCAATAATGCATACATATCTCGTGACCCACCACGCGACGCACCAACCACACGCACAACCTCGATCATATAGACACACACCTACCTACCGTGTAAAATGATTCAACTGTAGTGTACTAAATGCACATATATATGACTAGTGTTTTGGTACTACATGTTACAAAAGAGACAAAAAGAGCTCTCATTTAGCAAAAGAAGTTTCAAATGTTTCATTTTCAAACACAAGAATAATGCATGCATGCTTAAAACATGTTTAGGATAGGAGGTGATAGTTTAAGGGAACTTTGGCACTCTTGTAACTATAAACTTTAATATGTGTAAAATCTAAGACGGAATAAAGCTTAATGCGAAGGGTTCACTTCGTACTATTTTTATGCAATTAGAGGGCAACTTTTGACTTGCATGCGAAGTGAAGATTAGCGCGCTTTAATTTGTGTATAAACTATCGGAGTATTGGTAGATAACCATGCCGAGTGTATAGATAGCTAGTATTTCAAAATTTAGATGTTAGATTGATCACATGGCATAGTCCATTTTTTTATTATCTTAATAATCAGCAACGAACAATAATATACAGTGTCTA
The DNA here is from genome assembly GCA_015847255.1 of Hyparrhenia diplandra. Lineage (NCBI taxonomy): Eukaryota > Viridiplantae > Streptophyta > Magnoliopsida > Poales > Poaceae > Hyparrhenia > Hyparrhenia diplandra. Next base: position 158,858 of record JADLZK010007050.1, on the reverse strand, counting down.
TAATTTGGCATGGACAAATATATTTATTTACCACAATATATATAATACAGTGCTTCCTTCCAAAAAAAAAAAAAAAAAATTAATCCAATGCTGTTTTGGAAGAGTAGTATGCGAGAATAATTATTTGAAGCACTACAATTATGTGGTGGCGTTGGGCCCACATGTCACTGTTGACAGCTTTTGGATTGTAAAGCTATGAGTGCGATGTTTGTGGAAGTTGGCCATTTTTATTTCCCGACCCGACCCCACCCACCAATGGAGTCTTTTGTTTTTGTTTTTATGAGGACATCTATTGTCTTTATCTTTATGCGATCGATCCATCGATTTTGACCAAAAGGGATTGATGGCCGGCCCTGTGACTGTGATAGATTCGTCCATCAGGTTGTAAAGATCTTTTCTTATTCTTCTTTCTGTTGACGTGTGTAGCTAGTATGCAACAAAAGTAAGTGCTATTGTGTGTCATCAAATAAATGAAGAATTGGATGCATCATATCAAGCATGGTTATCTTTATCTGTCTATCTTAGTAGTAGCTTTAATCTTACTACAACATAATAGGCAAATTACGTGTATCGCGTGGCAGTAATAATACAACTTTGTTCACCAACAAGCTAATAGTCATTATGGTAGAATACCAAGAGAGAAGAGAATAATTGTGTGGATGAAAGCAACAGGAAAAACAGATGCATTTTAATTCGACGAGTTGTTATAAAAAAAAATCGACGAGTGAAAGGAAGGATCGGGATCCATACAAAGCGCTGGAACGGATGGTGGATGGCCAGGTGGACACGCAACATCTGTAGCTGCAGGGTGGTGGTGGTGGTGCACGTCCAACTCGATCCAATCTTTTTGCCATTTGCATTTGCAATCGAATCGCATCCTGATAATAATGACTAGAAAGTAGGCCCCTGTCCCCTGTGCATATATATATATATATTGCAAGAACAAGAATGCTGATAAGATGAGCACAAATATTTATAGGGTGCTTGCACTACATATTCCTTCCATGAGTAGTAATGAATGTTTTTAGACTCTTCATTCCATGACCAGTTGAAACACACACACAAAAAAAAAAAAGACTAAAAACCCCAGGGCCAACATATATGAAGAATATGTTCCCTTAGATGTTATTGGTTAGCACTAGCTAGTTGTATTACACACAACACAATAATAATAAGCAAATAGTCTAATATTTGTCATGATGCGGATGGATGAGTGGTAGCTATCAAGGGTGGTCATGGTATGCTTTGTGACGGAGCTAGATTACGAATAGATTGTGTAGGGGCCCATAGAGATATGCTTTGAGCATAGCCTACCATATATGACCTTGCTTTGGTTGATTACAACAAATTAGCACTCCGTGCAATACAAATTATAAGCCATTTTGACTTTTCTAGATGAAATAAAGTTTATCTAATCAAAACAGCCCAGCTTATAGTTTAGTTATACCCTATTTTAAACTATTTATTTAATCACTCAAATTATTAGAAGTATTAGCTACTCCGCTCTAGCTATTACAACTTATAAAAAAATAGCTGGTCTGATGAGAACTGTCTACACATTTAGAGCAACTCTAGCGGGGCTTCAAAACAAGCTCTCATACTAAATTTTGAAGGCTTAATAAAAAACATAGTTCTAGTAGACCTCCTATTCAACCCCTCAAATTTGCAAGACACTCAAATCTCATCCTCCGGCCCTCAATCCCGCGTGCGTTAACCCCTACCCCTATAAGTTGACTTGTTTTCCTCACTCCCACGCTCACTCTCTTCCCTCCTCGGCTACCACACTCTACTAGAGTGCTGCCAGGATATGATGGGCAAGGGGTTATGTCCCCTGTGCATATATATTACATGAAGGTGCTATTGAAGCACATGTATGTAACAGATATGCATGCATTACATATCCTTGTCATGAGTGGTCGTTTTTAACTCTTCCATGCATGATTATTTCAAAGAAAATATCGTATATACTCCCTCTCGTCCCCTATGGAGTTTGTCGCTTTTTGACTTTTGAACTTCATGTTTGACTATCCGTCTTATTCAAAATATTTATGTAAATAATAAAATAGATTAATCAATATTCAAGTATCTTTATTAATAAAATAAGTTATAACAAAATAAATTATATTTATGCAAAAATTTGAATAAGACGAATCATCGAAAAAGATGGCAATTGGTTCCGGGGTGATAAACTCAATGGGACGGGGGAGTATGTATCAGGTGATGAAAGGAGAAAATCCTCAGGGCCAACATGTTTGGATTAATTGCAGAATATGTTCCCTAGATGTGATTGGTTAGCAATTGTATTGCACACAATTATAAGCAAATAGTATAAGTTTTGTCCGGAAGGATAGATGAGTGGTACCTGTCAATGCATGCCCCACTGGTGATGATATGTTCTATGCTGGTGTGCTACATTATGATATGATAGATCATGTTGTGGTCCACAAAGATATGTTTTGAGCTTAGCATGCTATAAATGACCCTTTTAGATTGATCAAAATAAATTACTATCGCCTCCATTCTAAATCATAAATTGTTTTATTTTTTTTAGCTTTGATATGCATCTAGATTTAGACTATGTCTAAATACATATAATGAAAACTAGATATCTAAAAAAAGGTCGTGACAACTTATAATTTGGAGTGAAGGGAGTAACAATAAAAATGATTTTAGTTAATTAGCTAATCCATAGCTTAGCTTACATAGTTTAATTATAGCCTTTTTTTAAAAAAAACTAGTATAATGCTCGTGCGTTACCACGGTTTCCATTAGCTAGTTTGCTCTAGCTATTACAACTTATTATAAATAGGTAATCTAAGTTAAAATTTGTCTATACATTTATATTTATATTTATATTTATATATATACTAGTAGTACTTTAATTTATCTCTAGATTATTCGACATGCTATTAAGCGGTAGTAATAAAACGGAGGAGTAAGGAAAAGACAAAAAGATGCTTATCCGCGAAAAGGGCCGGGGCGCCTTTCGGACAAAAGTCGACCCAACCGCAACGGCCACGGCACCACTTGTTTGCCCTTTCGTGTTCACTATCTAGTGGGCCCCACCCACCAAGCATCACACACACACTGCATTATTGCTACGTCCACTCACCAAGACTCCATGGCCGAGGAAGGATGACCCATCTAGCCGTTGAATTGACTAGAGTTAGTACAATTATATTTTGATAATAAAGTGTTGTCTATGCATGTTAATATCTTTGGGTACACATCTTACCACAAAAAAAAAATGATAATAGAATAAGACATGTGTATCGGGATACAAAGACCAATATATGTGTCAGTATCTTACTAAAGCTAAGGGGCTACTTTTGAAAGGTAAGACGGTACTAAAAGAATAACAACTTGTATTCGGGGAAAACTCACCCCGAAGGAAAAGAATCATTGCGTAACTTTCAATCAAGATATGAAAGTGACATATTACCCGCAACAAAGCATGTAGACTTGTAGAGTAGAGATACAACTAAACTACATTGACTGGGCTGTGCATCAATATCAGCGCATGGTCTTCAGTGAATTGAGTAAGAGCCATAACAAAATGATGCTGGATGGTTGTAGATTACTTAAAAAAAAACGAAACCCAACCCAGGAGGAACTGGTGGTTCTTCATTAAGAGATTGGTGCAACACCTAAAGTTGCTCCCGACGGGAGTCGAACTTAGGCGGGCTCGCTCCACACCTGGGTCCGTTACCATCGAGCTACAAGCTCGTTCGCTTGTAGATTACTTAATGGAACACCCTAATAAAGTTGCGAACCATGTTGCGGTGGTGACCTATAAACAGACGTTTGCCAATCTTGCATAAGCTAGAGTACATAAATTCCTTGGCGTTCACACGCGTTGTTGTTTTATAGGAAGACGATATGGTTAGTGCTGTCCGAATCAACTCTAGCTGTTCCAATGGTGTGAGGGAACATGTGAAGGAACCGACGCTGTGTACGTGTTGCAATTTGGGAGAGGATCTATGTGGCCATCTTTCAGAAAGATCATCACGAGTCTCTCATCTCACAGTGGTAGAAAGCGTGGTGACGTGATGGCCAAAAAAGAGGTGAAGCCGGGGTGCTCTCCACCGAATTTCCCACGAATAATTCCATACCAGGTGCGTGGGCCCACTGCCGCATCACCCGGCAGAGACAAAGCTGCACTGTGCCGTCACTGACGCGTGGGGCCCACCCAGCAGCAGCGGCAACGACATCCCCCAAAAGCATCCGCTGCAGCAGCCTTCTGCTCTCACTCTCAGGCTAATTTGCTTTTGTTTTTTATTTTTGTTTTTCTCTACTCAAACAGTCAAATTCCACTAGAAAAAAGGAATAAAAAGTGAACAGAAAATGGTGGAGATATATAAAATAGAGCCTGCAGCAGCAGCACCTGCCCATTTCCCCACTCCTCAACTGGAACAACACCCGACATTTTGCGGAACCACCCTCTGCGTTGCCGTTATTTCCCGTTTCACTCCTCGCGTTTTTACACCCATGCCCACTCAAATCTAATCCCAATCCCCCAGGGTCGCCATGCCGACGCCGGTGCCCGCCGCGCGCCAGTGCCTCGCGCCGCCCGCCATCACGGCGCTCGACGCCGCCGTCGCCTCAGCGCGCCGCCGGGCGCACGCGCAGACCACCTCGCTCCACCTCATCGCCTCGCTCCTCGCGCCCACCGCCGCGCCGCTGCTCCGCGACGCGCTCGCCCGGGCACGCAGCGCCGCCTACTCCCCGCGACTCCAGCTCAAGGCGCTCGACCTCTGCTTCGCCGTCTCCCTCGACCGCCTCCCCTCCACCCCCACCTCCACCACCACCAGTAGCAGCAATGACCAGCACGAGCCCCCGTCGCCAACTCCCTCATGGCGGCCATCAAGCGCTCGCAGGCCAACCAGCGCCGGAACCCCGACACGTTCCACTTCTACCACCACCACCAGTCCTCCTCCTCCTCCTCCACTTCCCCAACGCTGTCAAGGTCGACCTCTCCCACCTCGTCCTCGCCATCCTCGACGACCCGCTCGTCAGCCGCGTCTTCGCCGACGCCGGATTCCGCAGCAACGAGATCAAGGTCGCCATCCTCCGCCCCGCGCCGCCCGTCCCGCTGCTCGGCCGCGGACTCCCCACGCGGACCCGCCCGCCGCCGCTCTTCCTCTGCAGCTTCGCGGCCGCTGATGACGCTGACGTCCCCTCCCCGCGCCTGCCCTCGCGGGAGCCGCGCCGGGGAGGATAACTGCCGACGCATCACTGACATCCTCGCCCGTGGACGGAACCCCATGCTTGTTGGCGTTGGGGCCGCGTCCGCCGCCGCTGACTTCGCTAAGGCGTCACCGTATCGAATCCTCCCCGTCAATCATCAGACGGATCTCCTCGCCGTCGCGACGACGACGCCCGGTTCTGGGATCATCTTCAGCATCGGTGACCTCAAGGACCTCGTGCCCGACGAGGCCGACCTGCAGGACGCGGCTCGCCGGGTGGTGGCGGAGGTCACGCGCCTGCTCGAGACGCACAGAGCTGCTGCTGCTGCTGCTGCCCGCCAGACGGTCTGGGTCATGGGATGGTCGGCCACCTACGAGACCTACCTCGCCTTCCTTTCCAAGTTCCCGCTCGTCGACAAGGACTGGGAACTTCAGCTGCTGCCAATCACCACCGCCGTGCCCGTGCGCGACGCCGGCACTGCGCCCGGACTCGTGCCTCCTCCACCTCCAGCTCCACCCACCACGGTCGCTGCCTTGTCCATGCCTGCGACTACAAGGTCCTTTTCTATCCATCGCCAGATCGATCACTTGTTTCTTATTTATTTATTTATTCTGCATCCATGTGCGCTGATTGCTGTGCTTAGTCTCTCTATCACAAGAAACCAACGCTTGTTTTTATGTCTGCTTGTCACCACCAGGACTGTCATTACTTTATGATGCTGTTCTTGACTTGTTTAATGTTTTCTAGAGTGTGCAGTTGTGTGCTTGTCCTTTGTATGGATGTTTCCACGCCTGTCTGATTGCCTCTGTCAGTGTAGTACTATAATTAGTTAGTAGTAGAGAGTTTTGGTCAATAAACTCTGATATGCTACTGCTCGCGACTAGAATGTTTTCTTCCTGTCTGTCCGGTCCTTTTTATTGGGTTTACTTACTCTTTCCAGATGCAGACTTTTTTTTAGTTTAAGTCTTATGCTTTCGTTACTAATCAATTTGCTATTGGGTTTGAACTACAGCTTAGTACTACTTCACAGTACATAAACATGGTTTAAGCATTAGTTGATATCTTGATGTAGGAGTGTCTACAGCTAAATAGAGTTTGAATTTGAACATCTTACGGTTTCAGACTTGTACAATATTTCCTTCTCTTGCTACGAAGCGACATAGCTTAGTAGCATCGGTAGAATCTGACAGTTCAAACTTGTAATTTGCAGCTTCATGGAGTCGTTTCTTCCTTTTGGAGGTTTTATGTGTGATGCCTATGAAGCAAATAGCCTCACAGCAAATTCCTGCCCTCAGGCCCTGCGATGTCAACAGTGCAACGATAGATATGAGCAAGAAGTTGCAACTATCATTAGAGGAAGTGGCATTACAGCTGAAGCTCACCAAGAAGTTCTACCTTCCATGCTGCAGAATGGCAGCATGATAGGTCCTAGCAATGGATTTGATCCTCTCAAGGTGTGAGGCTACTTCTATCTTCTATTATTTTGAAGTTAACTAGTGAATGCAACATGTACAGCTTGCTAATAGATGAATAGTTTTCGATTTGATTGGTATAAAAGATGTACAGTTTTTCTTCAGTGCAGGCTAGAGATGATCAGATGGTATTGAGTACAAAAATACAGAATCTGAAGAAGAAGTGGAATGAGTACTGCCTACGACTCCACCAAGGTTGCAGTTGGATCAACAGAAATCCTTCCCAGTTATTTCCACATCACATTGATGTTCGAGTTGACAGGGAAAGGTGCGCAAATCCAAACCAAAGTTCACAGTCAGTCGCACTTCAAAGGGAGGTTATTAGACCTTCTGCAGTGTCTTCTCCACATACCAACACAACTGCAAAGAGTATTTCAGCGCCATCTATTTCCAACCAAATGAATCCAGACCTTGTATTGAACCTTCAAGTCAGGCAATCAAAGAGTGATGAACCCCTCCAAGATAGGGCGGTGCCATCCCAACATAGCAACTCATCAAATTGTGACAACCCTGAAGATCATGCGTCACCGTCATCTGCTGCACCTGTGGCCACTGACTTGGTGTTGGCCACCCCTCGTGGATCTTCTTCCAAGGACTCAAGTATTGCACTATGTAAACCTGTAGAGGATGCTGAAGGGTCAACCCAGCTGATACCCAAGAAGGTTGATGATCTGAATCTTAAGCCTCCTCACTTGTCTGTACAGCCTTACCCTTGCTTCAGGAGTTCCTCAAATTGGGATCAAACTTCACCTAGTGCTCTGCATTCAGCAGCTTCAGGAGGTGCTTCTGCCTTTGGCCAATGGCATAGGCCTTCACCCCTCGTAACACAAAGTTATGATTTGAGCAATTACAAGCTACTCATGGAACAACTGTTTAAGGCTGTTGGGAGGCAGGAGGAAGCCTTGAGAGCTATTTGTGCATCCATTTTGCGGTGCAGGTCAACAGAGAGGTGTCGTGGTGCAAACAAGAAGAATGACATATGGTTTAGTTTTTATGGTCCGGATAGCATTGCCAAGCGGAGAGTTGGTGTGGCACTTGCTGAGCTGATGCACGGTAGCTCAGAGAATCTGATTTATCTGGACCTGAGCCTCCATGATTGGGGTAACCCCAATTTCAGAGGAAAGCGTGCCACCGACTGTATCGCTGAAGAGTTGAGAAGGAAACGGCGATCAGTTATCTTCCTTGACAATGTTGACAAAGCTGACTGCCTTGTTCAGGAGAGCCTGATGCATGCCATAGAGACTGGCAGGTACAAAGACTTGCATGGGGGACGTGTGGCCGACCTTAATGACTCGATTGTGGTGTTGTCTACAAGAATGATCCAAGGATGTCAAGATGCCTCTCTTGGGATGGAAGAGGGCAATGTCTTTTCAGAAGAAAAGGTTGTGGCAGCTCGTGGACATCAACTGAAGATCATAGTTGAGCCAGGCACAGCGAACACCATTGCAGGCCCTGGAGGCAAAGTTGTAGTTTCCTCAAGGCATACCTTGAGAAACAGTCAAGCATCTTTGAACTCCAGTTCTTTCAGTAAGCGGAAGCTCTACATCTCTGATGGCCAAGAAAAAACAGCAGAATCACCGGGCACTTCAAAGCGACTGCACAGAATATCAAGCGTTCCATTCGACTTGAACCTCCCAGGAGACGAGGCCGAAGTCCAGGATGGTGATGATGACAGCAGTAGCAGCCATGAAAACTCGTCCGGTGATCCAGAGGGATCTGTGGGCAAGCTATTATGTTCAGTGGATGAGTCAATCAATTTCAAACCATTTGACTTTGGCAAACTTTGTGAGGACATCTTGCAGGAGTTTAGCAATACTATCAGCAATACTTTGGGCTCCAGGTGCATGCTGGAGATTGACGCTGGGGCTATGGAGCAAGTGGTGGCAGCGGCATGGGCATCCGACTCACATGAGAAGAGGCCTGTGCAGACATGGATGGAGCAGGTGTTTGCCAGGACCCTTGAGCAGCTGAAGGTCAGGTGTAAGAATTTGAGTAGCTCTACTCTGAGGTTGGTTGCCTGTGAGGATGAAACGCCGGTGAAAGAAGACGGCTTTGGAGCTTTCCTTCCCTCGAGAATAATTCTGGATTGGTGATGGTGATGTGTCTGTATAGGGTTTGCATTATTGCTAGCTGTAAGTATTGGTTAGCATATAGTACTGGTTAGCCCAACCCACCCACCATAGTGCATAGTAGCGTATAGTAGTGTACTAGTATAGCATCATATCATTATTTGGTCACTTAAAAATAATGTAATTAAGCTGTATGTATGTACGTATGTAGTCTAGCAAGCACTCGTTGAAGTCGATGACTTGGGCCTTCACAGATTATGTAGGGTCTGCCATCAGATCATGACGTCCTGGGGCCTTTGCTGCTTCGGAAGCGTCACATGATGTGTTGTGATCAATGATCATGGCTTGATGGCTCTCAATAAATTGTATGTATTGTTGCTCGTGCGTGTGTATATTTGTTAATGTATTTGTAAGGCCGTGTGGAATTCCATATCCTGATGCATTCAAACTGGCCGACAACTTGCATTGTTTCTGTGGTGCTGATTAGCTAGGCTGGTTGATCAAGTCTCTTGGCGGCACACTCCTTTGAAGAGGTGAACAGTAGAAGCTAAGCTAAGTTTAGAAGTACTTATGCATTAGAGACTTGTGAAATTGGTGTCAATGAGCTAAGTCTCTCTACTCTCAGACCTGCCACAGGTTGCACGTTCGTTCTATCAGAACTACTGGAGTCATATATACTGGAGTCATGTTCTTCAGAACTACTGGAGTCATATATACAGTGATAAGGACAGCTGGTTCCACTTGATTGAGGACTCCTGGAACTTTTATCTGCTCATGTATCCTAAATTATCATGGTCTTTCTGAACTCTTTTATGTTTTCTCATAACTGTTAAAAGTGCGTCCAATATTTGAAAATTGGAATATATCTTGGATACCATCTTTTAATTAGCGGCTTACAATTCGATAGTATCTGGAAATTTGTAGTCTTAGCCTTAGCCATTTTAAATTCACCTTGCAGTTCACATAGATAATCGACTCTTAGGCCTCTTTCTGTTTTCTCATTTTATTTAGCCAGAATCCTATTCCCACTAGTGTTTTTTTTTTTTTTTTTTTTTTGAGTTTATATACAAGCCTATTCCCACTAGTTAATGGTTACGTTGGGATAAGTTAAAGTCGGATGCAAATTTGAACAAAAATGGCTGTGGAGCGGCAGCCATTTACTGTCACTAGCGTTTACCACTGCGAATCAGATAGGCAATTGTCATAAAAATGATGGTTCCCGCTGGGAGTTGAAACAGTGCTTTGCAAATTGCACTGGCCATAAATTTAGGTTTAGAGTTCCTCCAAGCACAGTAAAAAGTCTCTAATATATGTATACATTTTATCCCATAGAATTATAGAGACGGTTGCAGTAAGTATGTTACGTATGTTAATAAAAATCCCACAATGAGTACTTCTTTTTTTTTCGTGACCGGGCCATTCACCCGTTTTTCATTAAGAGGAGGAAAACCAAATCCAAATACAAATAGAGTTCATTATGCCGAGTGGACATCAAAACAAACGAAAAGAGAACGAACAACCTATCTACTGGGAATAAACCTGGCGATTATATGATGAACAGAACTCTGCGACTAGACCGGGAGGTCAATCCATATCCACTCAGCCCCGAGGCGCCGCTTCTTGCCTAGAAGGAAGTGCTCCATGCCCTTCCCGTTCACCTCAAAGAAGAGGCCCCGTGAAGGCAGCCACAGCAACTCGTCAAAGGAGACCGCATCCTCATGCTCGGCCTCGACCTTGATCCCCATCTTCTTGAGCAAAACTCTCCTTGCCCGGTCCTCGGGCTTGCGGAGCCTAGACCCACTCTTTGCAACGAGCCGGTCGCGCCGCGTTTCGCATTTAGCACGAGGCGCCCCTGCGCTGGCGCGTTTTCCTCACGACCGGGCGTGGAGAGTAAGGATGGCTCCAGCCGGCCTCTTGAAAGTCGCTATGAACTCATCAATCGACGACACGAAAGCACCGAGCTCGAAGGGTGTGCGGTGCACCCATCATCGCCGCCACGAGCATCGCTGCCACCAACGCCAAGCACCGGAGGTCAACCCCAACCTCAGCCGCGGCGCGAGCTCACCGTGCTCCTCGGCCTCGGGCGGCGAGGCCGTGGGGTTGCTCGGTGCAAAGATCCGACATGACGGTGACTAGTGGGATGGCGAGCTCGGCCTCAACCAAGTCGCCCACCGGTCCGTCCACCGGCCCCGAGCGGTGGGCGACGGAGGCGAAGGAACTGTCGTAGCGACCTCGTCGGGCACCGGAGAGAGGCGAGCGCGATGAGGGTAGCCGCGAGCTCATCTAGCATCGGGTCCACCCGAAGAGGAGGGGGACACCGCCCCGCCACTAAGCGTGGCGAGGGCGACGCGCGAAGCCACACCGGCTGGGCCTACCGTGGTGCATCACCGGCCCGATGGTGGTGGTGTCGATGTAGGCCGCCCCCCGGCGGTGGCGGCGTGGGCAACGTGGATGGGGCCGGGGGAGCACCGTTGCGGTCGATCCGCGCTTGGTCGTGCCTCTCGCCCCCCTGGCACGGCAGCGACGCGTGCGATGCCCTCGCGGTGGCGGCGGAAGCGGCCAAGAACGGGAAGGTGCGCAGCGCGTGTACATGCTTGTCGGAGAGGCGGTTGAGCGGCGCCCGACTAGGTCCGGCGAACGGGCCTCCGGGCGGTGAGAGCGACGGTGGGCCGGCGCATGCGGCCGCCGGGGAGGACCTCCCGCCCGGCCGAGACGGTCCGGGAAGGGAGGCGCGACGGTGGGGCCCCGCACGCAGTGGATCGACGCGCCGTGCTTGCGCTTGCTTGCCGAGGCGCCGTGGACGGGACGCGGCTGACCGGGGCCGAGGGCGGCCACGGACGGACACGCCTTGTTGTTCTCGTTGTCGGCGGCGAAGGGGACGCAGCCAGATGGGAGCCACGGCCGCAGATCGCCGGGCTCGCCGGAGCTCATCTTCTTGTTGTCGCGGCGAGACGGCCGCCTGTGCTTCTTCTTCATGGTGGAGATGGCGGTACCTCCGCCGGGAACGCCATTGCCGACCCGAAGCCACACCCCGGTGGCTCGACAGATCTAGCCACCGGCGCTGGGTGGTCCTCCATGGAGGAGCATCCGGGCGGCGGCGACGCCCCCTGGGCGTGGAGACGACGGGATTCGGGGGAAGCAAATGGCCTCGAGGAGGAGGACCGGTGCCGCGTGGGCCATCCGGCGGTGAAGGATACGGAAGCCGGGCGACGGTGGCTGAACCCTCGAACTCGTCGTCGGAGCGGTCGGACATGGGGACATCGACCCAACGCTCCTCCTTGGTCCCGCCGACGGAGGAGGGGAAGAAGGGGCGAAGGCCGACGGAGAGGCACCCGCCGGGTTGAGGCCGTGGCCGAGGAAGGAGCGTCGGGTCTCCATCCACCAACCGCCCTCCTCGACATCCCCGGCGCGGACGGGGGACGAGCTTCGAGCCGGAGGCACCGAAACAGCCGGGTGACGGAGGTGGCGACGGGTCGGAGCGGAAGGATGCACGAAAGCACAACCGCCCCACCAACGGCGAGGCCTCATCCGGCCGCCGAGCAGCGCCACCCACCGCCCAGTAAGCTTGGTGAGGACCTGTCCGCGGGCGTGTGGTATCTCGCGGATCGAAAGTGGCGGGGCGGCTCGGAGAGCCGTCCGTGAGCAGGGGGGCGACGCCGCCGGCGAGGCATCCACGGCCGTGTTCAACCACGAGGGGTAGTGGAGGTTGCCGGGGCGATGACGGCGTATCATCGACCGGCCACCGAAGGGGCCGCGACCATAGGGCGCCATCACGCAGTCGGGCCGCCGCTGGGAAGATGCCGGCGTTGCGCCACCTCTCCAATCCGGCGGTGCCCCGCGTGGCGCCGACACATCGGGAGCACGCCGAGGCCGCCCCGCGGCACCCGGGACTTCTCACCATCATCCGAGGAGATAGCGACGGGGCCGACATCGTCCGGCCGGGCCGGCCCCTCGCAGCGGGATCTCGGCCGGCGGGGGACGACGACCGCGGCGCGGGGCTCCCACCGAGCGACGACGCCCGTCTCGGCCGAGTGGCGTCGCGAGACACCCGCCTGCGCCGGCCGACCGACCGACGCTACTACCGCTGCTCCAAGCTTGCTCGGGGGGAGGGTGGGCAGGTGTAGAGCGCCCGTGGCCGCGGCGGCGGGACCCCCGACGCGTCATGGACCCGTTCCGAGGAAAGGACGCCGCGGGGGAAGGGGGGACGGCGCCACAGACCGGCAGCCCCCGAGGAGCGGCGGCGCTGGGCCTCCGCTACGCACGAGTCCGGGGACGGGGAGGTGGGGAAAAAAACGGCGGTGGGGCGGGGGGGCGGCTTGTGGATCCGGTCGTGGGGGGTGCTTTGGGAAGGAGGAGCCGGGGGGAGGGGAGGGGCAACGGCTCTATTCGAGCCTCTATGGATTCTAGAGTGTTTATATCACAATGAGTACTTCTAAACTTAGCTTCTATTCCTGCAAAGGTAGTCTCCGGTTCTGGAACTATTCCTGCAAACCAAAGTGGTGTTTTAGGTTTCGTATTGGTCCGATTCTTATGAATATAGTCGAAGTCGATCGATTCATATCCGAAATTGATGATTTTTAGAGCCAGATCAGATGTTTAGAAACTTGCTAGCTTGGAAATGCCTGATGTGCTGCTAGCGCTATCAGATCTTGGATTTTGGCTAAAGGATGTTGGGTTGGTTGGTTACCCCAACCAATCTCCGACACTATAGAGGCACCCCTCAAGTCCTGAGTTCGAATCCCAGTGAGAGCGAATTTCAGGCTGGGACATTATTAAAAAAAAAACCCAAAAATATAAGGGTGAGGTTTCCCTTCCTGACTCCGGTAAAAAAAAAATCTTGGATTTTGATTTAAAGCATCTGAAATGATCAGAGATTTTACTCTAAGCCTGGTGATCTTGAGAACATCATCGAGAAAGGCCGTCAAGCACGATTTTGACATGATCATGAGGCACGACCTGATCACAGAAACAGACGTCATGGGCCTCAAAATCATGGACCTGAAAGAGAGAGGAGACAGCCCAGCGAATGAAGGGCCCGGCCCAATTACCTCGTACCCTCTCCTCACCCTCGTCGGCGACGGCGACCCAGCACCCAGAAAACCCGATTAAATTCCCCTTTGCCACCGTCTCCCTCACCGCCGCCGCCGCCGCCGCCCTCCTCTATCCAGACCCCGCCACCTCGCCGCCCGCTGCCACCTCACCGCTGGATTCACGTCGCCCAGCCGCCTCACCAGCCAGAACCCACCCCGCAGGTTAGGCAGCCGGTACCCGTAACCCTATAGTATAGCATCCTCGGCTCGGCTCGGTCGGTCGTAGAAGAGCACTGGGGGCGTGAGAGAGGGAGTCACCAGCCCTCGAGACCTCCTCCCGCTTCTACCACTCCCCCCGACGCTTTGCAAAATGGGCATCTCAAATCCCACCTCACTCCTTTCGTAAGCACCCGCCCGCTCACTACTTTTCCCCGTGCCATCTGCGAAATCCATCTACTATAGATTGTTCTGTGCTGTGCCAGACTTGTTGTTGTACCAGTCTCACCGAATCTTGGCTTCTTGTCTCTTCTTCTTACTGTACAAAGCATATGCTCCTCCGCCTGGTAATGTTTAATGTCATGTACACTTCTATTTCTGCCTCTTATGATTTGGGACTGAATTTGATTACCTCGATGATTGGTGCTGTGAATCTATGGGGAATGGATTTCTTGGGACGCAAGTAGTTGCATGGGCAATTATTTTTACATGCTTTGGCCAAATTGGAAGTCATGTGGATATTGCTCAAAACCTTATATTCTGTAGTTGAGATGGCAGAGTAAGGTTTACCCACTTGTCGCAAGCTACAACATTAGACATTGTTCAAAATGCCTTTGTTTTTACCTATTTGGTGGATGTGTCATTTCCTTCAGAATTTCGTTAGATTTGCTTGCACAGAGATGAATACTGTAGGGTCTGCATAATATCATGCAACGGATGCACTAAAAAACTGCTAGACTTGTCGTTTCTATGCGTTACTTCTATTAGCTCCAATTTAGTTCACGTGTAGTCTTAAAACCTTTGATCTGCTTGTCGTGTTATGTTTAACACTTGGAAAATGAATTATTCCTCTGGAAGCAGTTATTGGTATGTGAACCGTGTAATCTTAAAACCCTTAATTTTATTGAAGAAATCATTCATATTGAAATGCCATATGAGCTTTAGATTGGCATGGCTTAATATGGCACACAGATATTGAATCATCAAGCTTTTCCCTATTGATAAAGCTATTTATGCTAGCACTAAGAGTATTTTATTATTATGTTGTGCTTTTTGCACTCTTGATTGCCAGAAAAAATGTGTCAATTATTAAATATCACACAAGAAGTAAATCATATGGGACCTCCTCACCTTTTAGGCCCTAGATATACTTTCTTCAAAACACGACAAATGGAAAATACATAAGGTGGTCAGTTCATTCTACCACATGTCATGTGTTTGGAATAGTCCAAATAAGGTCTAAAGGTGAGTTGGTCTCATAGGATCCCCCCTTTGGTTTTGGTCCTTGATGCCCATTTTTTGTGCCATTACTCCTTTAGATTCAGATCTATCCTACAAAATACTTATGATGCCCCTTTCATCAGGTGCGGAAGCAGCGTTTGGGCAACTTAGGCAACCACCCCACTCACCTTAGCCACATAGGAGTAGGATTTATTGATTAATTGGGCTACTATGAGTTGTTTGCCGATCCTTATTGACCTGCAGTCTGCAAGCACTGTCTAGCCACCAATACCAGCCTTGCAGTTGCAGGATGTAATCTTGCAAGCATCAACTGAGAGGCAGGTTAGATTGGCACACTGTGTGGACAGGAGTGTAAGTAAACAGCACCAAACCTTCATGTTTCTTGCGGGTGAGAAGTTTATGTTAGTCTATCATCTTCAATTTCAACTCAAGATGATGCTTTTATGTCAATAGGAATGAAATTCGACATCCTTTTTACTTCAATCAGTTGTGGTGTTATTTTTAAAATTCTAAAGGTTGGAAAATGGTAATGCATAAATATTTGAAGGTGTTACCATAGAGTGGTAACCCAGACCCTGCTCATGAAAAGTTTGTGCTTCTGGCAAAGTCAACTAGTTTCTGGGCCAAGCTTCAACAACTGATTGTTTAGCTGATATGCCTGCCTGGGGCCCTTTTTAGGAGAAAAGAATCATAGACACACTACCTAATTCTCATAGATCGTGATATTCATTATTTAAAAAACAACTTAATTAGACCCTTTATTTTTAACTTGTCCAGTTATATTTTCCTTGTTCACTTATTTTTTTGTGTTATATTGCTAGTATCACTGTTACTAATGTTCCATTATTATTTCACCAACTACCAGAATAGTGAACCGTGTTTTCTGCTTGAGATAAATTCATTCATTCATTATCTTATACAGGGCCTTTTGAGATGTCGATTTGAAGGGAGACCTGTAACTTGTATATATATTAGGGTTTAGTTTTCTTCTTTCCATATTTGTTTGGAGTTAGAAGCAAGGCTTCTCATGGCAGCTCCGCAAGAATCCAATTCCCTGTGCTTGAAGCGAAAGCTTGTTGATGACTGCCTGTCAAAAGACTGCAAATCTCGCCGTGTCAAATCTGAGAATGGTCCCTCATTTGATTCATTTGCTAAACGCTGCAACTGTTGCTGCACTCGACCTAACCTTGCCAATGATTGTGTCAATTTTCTGAAGAGTGGAGCGCCTAGCCGTGTCATGTATTACAAAAAAAGGGTCGTGGCTCAATTTTCCAGAGCAAATAATGAAGTCCCTCATCGATGAATTCAAAGGAAATAAATCAAGTGTTGTGTCTGTGATGGATGATGAACCAATTCTTGTTGATTTCTTGTCAATGACCCTGGTTAACTTAAAAACCAGAAAACAGCGGTCTGTTGCCTGGTTTGATGACACTGGCAAGCGTTTCTTTCCTTCTCTGTTCTTTGATGAGGAAAGTGATGAAATGGCCAAACAGGATTCCAGCAATGTTGATACCACTGCACAGGGAATAATGTTAGATAAGGTTGCTAATTCTCCACCTGAAGTGGTCAAGCAAGTTGTTCTTGAATCTAGTCCGCCAGTCCCTCAGAAACCTTCGACTGTGGATGTCTTGCGCAAGAAGATCACATCTGTGGAAAGAGGCAGTGAAGGGTTTCTATTTGTCCAGAACCTTTTCCTCTCTGGTATGGGCCCGTTTGCAACACCGAATAACATACTTCATGTGCACCGCTACTCTCCAAACGATATTACTGCACAATGTAGATTTGAAGCTTTTGAAAGACAGATGAAGTCAACTAAAGAAGCACGTGGTGATGCAAATGTTAAGTATGGATGGTTAGGATCTAGGAAGAGTGACATAGTTAGGATTCTTATTAATGGTTTGGGTACCACTGCAAATCCTGTTGAGAAAGCAGGTTTGAGTGCAGGTGTATATCTTTCGCCAGAAAACCGAGCCTTTACTAGGTGTGTTTTTCCTTAACCCTGTTTTTGTGATTACAGTTCTGTATACACTTAATATAATATTATATTTATATCACATGTTAATTTGTTTCAGTGTCGGTCTTTGTGATGTTGACGAAAAAGGAGTGCAGTATATGTTGCTGTGCCGTGTGATATTGGGGACTGTGGAAGCTGTTGACCCTGGATCACAAGAATCTTTTCCAAGCAGTGAGATATATGATTCTGGTGTTGATGATTGTTCAAACCCAAGGTGTTATGTGATGTGGCCATCACATCTGAGCACTCACATCCGTTTAGAATATCTTGTTAGTTTCAAGCTTGTTCCAAAAGTTCGAAGTAAGATGATTGATAAGACCTTTATCATGTCATACTGAGAAAGTTAGTCAGTTAGTCTTACCATTCTGTTTGGTGCCCTGATTTTCAGATTATTTGCTTGACTTGAAGGGTTTATGGTTTAACCCATCACTAAAGGAAGTTGTAATGGATATTTCTACACTACAACCTGTGAGGCAACCTGAATCTTGTTATCTGTTCACCATTGGCACACTGGTTTTACTGTTACATGCATGTCTATTGAATATTGATTACCATGGGACACCAGAAACTTGCTCTCATATCAACTCTGCTGTTCAATGATCCCCCCCTCTGTGCATCTTGAAACAACAAACGATTATAGCATTGGTGTATGGTAGTATTCCATTTACCCAACCAAACAATCTATTTGCAGGTAATGTGTGAAACAGGTGAAGAAGGACCAACTTCCCCATGGATATCATTCAGAGTGCTGTTTGCAGTTATTCAAGACAATATATCATCTGTGTCAAGGGAGCTTCTCTTCCATCATTATGAAGAGCTGAAGGTACTATCAGCTTGAAAAGTTATGTTATATTGTAGGTATTTATTGTGGTTTGTTGGTGTGTGCTGAACCACCATTTCAATCTTTCCACCTGACAGGAAAGCATAATAACTCGTGAAGAAATGGTGAAGAAAATGATAATAATAGTCGGAGAGAAAGTACTTTTGGAGGCCTTGAAGAAGCTTCATTACTGTGTAAGTTCATAATTGCATGCATTTTCGTGTTCCATGTCAAACCTGAGGAACCTTTCAAGGCTTGTGTTGGTTCTTCTCTTTGCAAGTTCAGGCTTGTATAGGAGGAACTTCATAACACATTTTGTTTCCAAATTTCACCGTAATAACCTTTTAAAGGTTGTTTCACTAAATACTGATTGCTCGAGCCTGGCTGCATGACAGAGGGCTTCTTTTCAGTTTCCAAACCCAAACCTGTATCTTTTGAGGAAAAAGCAATTGATCTGTGTCTCATGAATAGTACGGATATGCAACTGTTACCATACAAATTGGTCATAACAAGGCTGTTATGTGCTTAATCTACTTTTAACATTTCTGTAGTTGAATTGTTTGATGGTTCGTGCATTGTAAGAGAGATTGATAGGAAATTATCGAACAGCTTCATGCCTCTTGAGCACTAGTGGCTATGTGCAAAGAGATTGTTGCAATTAGGGTTGTTCATCCCAGCTGGTCAATACCTTTCCTTCCTCAGAATTTAGCTTATGTGTATCCTTCCTTTCATCCCCTGCTCCACTTGCTTAGACTTGATGGGTGTGCAGTTTGTAATGGTTTGACATAATCTGTTTGTCCAGCTGTTGTATAATATTTTCTTTACTCATCTCAGGCATGATCTTAAATTTCCAAATAAGTAATGTGCACTACCTTTTTTCTTAATGGCATCTAGCATCACTTTGTTTTTGGCTTCTGTTGCAGCCATCATTATGGTACAAGCCTTCTGTTGAAGCAGTGTCTAGCGATTCTGTAATGGCAGCACCAGAACAATTATCCTTGGACAAGGCAGGTGGAGATTGTTCATTAACTCTGAGTGTTAACCATGTTGATTCACATCCACCAAATGCTGTGTCTGAACATGCCACAGTTCTCAGCACGAAAGGATGTGATACCCTTCCTGCGGATATAGTACCCAAAAGTCAAGATTGTCTGGCACCAAGTGGTGTGCCAGAAACATCTAGTTCTGCTATTGCCATGTGTGGGGCTTCTACAAGTGCAGAACCCAAGTGCAGAGATCCTCCTGTACAGATGGTGCCACCTGGAAACTCTGCAACCTTGTGTGTCAAAAACCAAGGTTCCTTTGTGCGAAGAGTGTCACCGATACTTCATGAAGGCCTTTTGAGGACAATTTCTGGAAGCTCTTCATCTCCTGGTCGGGAAGTTTGCAAATCCGGAACACCAACCACAGGACGTCCTGGTTATGCTTCTCTAGCACAAGTTAAGACCTCCCAAACCCATGGAGTTTCTGCTCCAGGCATCACTCCTAAGGGCTATGAATCTGCTGTACCAAGCTTGTCACTTGGAAATACCAAAAGTACAAGTGTGAAACAACTCAATTCTGCACCGAGAACGACACCTGAAGGCCAGAAATTCCTTTCACTGGGTATTGCATCACCTAGCCCAGCACCTGATTTAGCAAACTGCCAGGTCAGTTCCACAGGGGTTGCCATACCTCCAGTTCATGCGACAGGTAAGCCTCTGTGCAAGACGATTGCTACCTACGAAATATTGGATCATTAAGGTTGTTATTTCTGTGCAGGCCATGGAAAATCGCCATCCATGAAGATCGAGGGCCATGATTCTCTGGCATTGAGTATGAAGCCAAAAGGCAATGGTGGTCTAGCACCAAGTAAAGTGCCAAAGTTGCATGAACCTGTGATAGCTGGTACGACCATCAAGAGCTGTGATTCTCTAGCACTGAGTATCACACCAAATGGTCCAGCATCAAGTAATAAAACTCCAAAGCGCCATGAATCTGCGATAGTTGACACGATGCCAGAAAGCAGCTTCTCTCAAGGCGAGGGTGTCTCGACAAAGGCCTTTGATGCTCCTAAACCAAGTGCGGTGCCTGAGAACTCTTTACTCTGAAATGTGAAACTGAGTAGCTTTAGTGCTTCATTCATTTTGTTTCCTTTTACTACCTCTAATGCCTGGTTTGTGGTGGCTGCAGGAACTGGGGAGCCGAAGAAAGAACAGGCTGCGGTAAGTGGTAAATCATCCGTTCCAGGCCTTGATGCTAGCAGCCATGTTACTGGGGCAGCGAGCGCCCTTATCGCCCTATCAACTCTGCGAGAGAAGGGCGGGCAATAGAGCAGCAGCTGTGTTGTTAAAAACTGTGTCGTTCCCGTTGGATCAGATCCTTGTTCTGTACATCAGTGCATGTGATGGTGTAAGCCGGTGGGAATGTATGGACCAATGTATGTATGCCCTAGCTAGGACAGGAATGAATGAATGACCCCGTCGACTCATCTGAACAATAAACCCTCCCTATGCGTATGGTTAATTAATTGCTGTTGGTGGTCGATCTCGTCTTGTGCCCGTTGCTTGGCACGGCAGTAGTTGTGGTCAATTGATGTGGTCATTGGCTCCCATGAATGGACTTGGGAGATAGTGTTCTGAAAAATGTGCAAAGTGCTATGGTCATTGGCTCGGCGCTGGCCAACATTTGCACCTTGCTTTGGCAGATAGGAGACCTTTTTAAAAACAAAAACTACTATCTCTTTTTATTTTTATTGCAAAAATGACTTCGTACGGTAGCTGATCACACTTATTTATAAGGAAAAAAAGAGAGACTAGAAAAAAACAAGATGAGACGTTAGAGACGGTGACTAAGTTTGTTTATACTCCTATTCATTAGATGGAATGACGTAAGTCCATACGTTATCCGGCACGCACGTTTTTGAAGGCGTCTCGCGTCGCATCAAAAACATATATGCACGCGTCGAAAATGTACATGGCCATGGATCATTTTTCCTAGACAGGCCTCAGCTCGCTTTCTGTTCAATGCACAACGTGCACATTCTACACTGCTACATAATATTTATTTATTATATATGTATCGTTTTCGCAGCACACTTGCGATGACTTGCTTGCCATGCAAATTAAATCAGTCTCGACTTGCTGTCGCCCTGCCACCGGACCGCCATGCAATGCATCCATCGATATATACGACTAGCTCCAACTGCAATACGTACACGCACGTTGAATATTATATAGTCGTCGTCTACAATTAACTTCGATGATGTGTTAGTACATACATATCATTAGTGCAAGTGGTTTGACTTTGATTTCGACACGTGCAGTGATCATCAGTTTTCTTATTTGGCCTGTCTAATATATCCGGACTGATTCCAGTGGCTTGGACGACAGATGCAAGCCAGGGATGGGATGGGTTACCAGCTTTAGTAGACTCTTTTGTGATAGTAGTGGTAAACATTTTCTTTTGGATGCGAAGAAAGCAATTGCTAGCCTAAACTAGTAGTAGTAAGCCATGGTATAATGTTTTTCTCTCACAATAAAACAACATCATCTAATGCTAGAGTTTAAATTACGATGCCATCTATACCATTTGTTAGTGTAACACATCACCTACTACGATCCTAACTCTTCTAATTCAGATCATTTTTATACTTAGTTCATGCACAATAGTTTGAGATACAAATTAAATAGATGGAACAATTATATACTCATGCTATCTCAACAAGCAAAGTAAAGGGTGTACGTTCCAATTTGTCCCTGAAAAAATTTAAACAACTTTATTCTTTACATAATAAAAAGTTTCTGCGAGATATGCACATGTACATGTCCGCTATGCTCTTGTATATATTATTTTGCAATATATGTAAACATCAAAAGTTTCAATCAATTAATTTGCCGGTGTGTAACAGTCAAGTTTGATATCCCTATCAGTTGAATTGTATTGGTCCAAGCATTGTACGAAATGGTCAATTCATCACATGTCCATAGTGATTTTAAATCAAGAATGTCCACATCATCACTTGAAGTTAAGCTTACGTATACCATCTGTTGAATGTATACTAAAGTAAAGCTCCATTAAGGTCATAATTAATATAAACTACATACATATAATGCATTATGATGCAATATTTTTTGCTGATATGTTGTTGCATGTATTCATATATATGATCTCCAACAAGCTAGACACATTTGATTCAACAATTCAAACTTTTTTCATTAATTTTGAAACAGCAACTGTAATATTATAGCTTATATTTGTTTAACAGATATGAAAAAAGTTTGTCATTCAGAGGAGTTGGTAAAGAGGGGCTTAAGAAGTGTGGAAATTAATATGCCTAGATTTGTCCCTAGACACAAATTCATGGGAATAAGCAATCCACGTACCTAAACCATGAATAGTCTTTACATCTCCTAATATATACTTTTATGTTTAGCTTGTAAGTCATATCTACATACCTTAAGAGATATTCAAAATGTCAACGGGGACCCGATCCCCGATTCCCAGCGAGGGATTTCACCTATTAGGGGACGGGGATGGGGCTGATTTCATCCCCACGGGGATCCAAATGGTAGTAAACTGATCCCCGTCGCCGAGGCCGGGGGACGGGATGGTTGCTTATCCCCCCCCCGATCCCCGAGTCCCCGCCCATAGCAGCTGCGCGGCGTGAACCAGCGATGAAAGCCCATCTAAAGGCCCAAACTACGCAGCCAAGTATATATACCGCGACCAACCCTAAAGCTATTCGTTCATTCTTTCCCATTTACCAGCCGCCACTAGCTTCCGCCTCCAATCTCCCGTACCAGACGCGACGCTACTACGAGACTCCGACGAGGTGTCGACGCCCCTCTCCTCTCCACCTTCCACTCTCAAGTCTCAACACACACAACACCCGCCTGCATCTCCATGCGGCATGCGGCACGCCGAGCGCCTGAGGCCTGACTAAAATAGATGAGCATGCAACAGGAACATGGAGGCTCAAATCTGTTGGAGCTTGATGCTATCCAGCCAGCCACCACCTATCACCGCGCTCCACAGGCATGGATCTAGACTCGATCTCCGCGATGAGACTGCCCAGGCTATCCTTACTCTCTCTGCTCAGTCCGGACTTCGGAGACCCGCCCAAATTATCTCTACTGTCTTTGCTCGTTCTGCACTGGAAGGCAATGTCAAAGCTGAACATTACATTTTGGCCACCTTTGGAGCTGTGAGTTGGATTGTTGGAATCTGTAAAAGGGATATGTGGTCTGTACACTTTATTTAATATTGCTGCAAGATGAGTTTTTTTTAGCATTTTGTACGTTTTTGGATTGACGATTTCAGCGATTCTTTTATCCTAGCGGGGATGGGGATCCCCGTCGGGTATGAAATCCCCGCGGGGAACGGGGATGGGGAGAAAATGTCCCCCGTGAGCCTTCGCGGGGACGGGGACGGGGAAATTTTCACCCCACGGGGACGGGGATGGGGAGGCTAAACCCGACGGGGAATACCCTGTTGCCATTTTGGAGAGATATGCTTTTGTATAGGGAAAACTTTAAATTTCGTAACATTTATGTTTTAGCTTGTAATGAGTCGTCATATCTATATGAAGGGATATGCTTTTGTATAGGGAAAGCTTTGAATTTCCTAACATTTATGTTTGGCTTGTAAATGAGTCGTCATATCTACCTGAAGAGAGATGCTTTTGTATAGGGAAAACTTTGAATTCCTTGTTATAAATTAATGGAAAGAAAAGGCCGCCATCGGAAGAATAATATCTGGACTTTTCATGTATGTAGCCTCTAAATCTTAAAATGTTTTCTTTTGTTTTCTCCACAAATTACATGTACAAGAAAGATACCCCTATACATGTAGATATGGAGAATGATTATGCGGGCATGTACAATCCACTCTTGCAAAATATAGTTCTTACATCACGTGCAAAAAATGGGCATGCATGTTTTTTTTTTTTTTTTTTTTTGAAAGTCCATTTTAAGGTGGCACTTCCATCACGTATAAGTTGTTTTTCAAGCAAATTATTTTGTGAGGGTGATAGTTGCATATTACCCCATGTTACCAGAAAAAAAGATTTTTTGAAAATATTTTTTTATCAGTTCGGAGCATATTATTACTTTAATCCTTGATACATATATACTCATGAAAATAAGTTTGAATAAGCAGCTGATTTTATTAGCCCTAATTATTGGAAAATTTTCATTTTATTAACATAGCCTATATATGGTTTCATATGTCGTCCAAGTTTGTTTTTTTTTTTTTTTTTTTTTTGAAACACACTTGTAAGAGGAAAATTGAAAGGGACCCAAGGATCAAACAAACTAGAATAGTTTGGGAAGTAAATTGAGTAATATTCTATATATATAATAATGGCCAAATAAATAGAATGAATTAATTGTTTGAGCAGTAAAATATAATTTTCTTATTTTTTTTTTTGTCTATTATCTATATATGGGTATGAATGAATAATATCCTTCCTATATATTCTATCACTAATTGTGGTACACCCACATAAATGTCATGTTGTTAGTGCATGCTATCATATCTCAAACAATTTCTCTCTATATATACGCCCCCACTGATTCATCTCCATATATACAACCAGATCAAAGAAACCATCACTTTTCATCAGATCATGGCAACCATCAATGACCATTCCTGGCCAGAACCCATTGTACCTGTACAAATCCTTTCAAACTCTGGTGTGCCCACTGTGCCACAACAATACATCAAACCTCCATCTGAGCGTCCTTGTGGTAGCATTAATTGTCCTGATCTTAGCATCCCTATCATTGATCTTGCATGCTTCTATGATATCTCCGAGCATCGCAAAGCGGTGCTAGAAGCAATCGGTGAAGCATGCAAGAACTGGGGATTCTTCCAAGTAGTGAATCATGGTGTGAGCATAGATTCAGTAAAGAGGATGAGAGAGGCATGGGGAGAGTTCTTTGGCCTGCCTATGGAAGAGAAAAAATTATATGCAAACTCACCAGTGACATACGAGGGCTATGGGAGCCGCCTTGGAGTTGAGAAAGGTGCAACCTTGGATTGGAGTGACTATTACTTCCTAAACCTCCTGCCAAATGATATGAGGAACCTTGAGAAGTGGCCAGCGATGCCTCGTCACCTGAGGTAATACATGAATGAGACGATCTGATATCTATCAGCTTAACTGAACTTTGCATTTGCCTTGTTTTTATGCATCATGCATGGTGTCTCATCTTTTGTTATGTTAACTGTGTGTGATCCAACTTAGAATTCAGGTGTCTTCTATTTCTTATTATCAGATAATATATCGGTGTGCAGTAATTCAACTTGATCAAAGCTATGGAGCTTGAAATACAAAATTAAAGAACTAACCTGATCATGCATGAGTACTCATATAATATATATGAATCCTGAATGAAAACTCTTATGTCAAGAAACTTATCTCTTGTGTGCATATGTATGTGCAGGGAGGTGACTGACAAGTATGCATCTGAGCTAATGAATCTCAGCAAAGTATTGCTCAGGGCCATGTCAAGCACCTTAGGATTAGATGAGGACTACCTTCACATGGCCTTTGGTGGAAGTGATGGCATCTCGGCAACCATGCGTGTGAACTACTATCCAAAGTGCCCAGAGCCTGAGCTGACCCTTGGCCTCTCCTCGCACTCTGATCCTGGCGGTATCACCTTGCTCCTTGTTGACGAAAATGTCAAGGGGACACAAGTACGCAAAGGGAACACATGGGTCACGGTGCAGCCAATCCCGGGCGCCTTGGTAGTAAACGTTGGAGATCAAATTCAGGTTAAGCAAACATAATACTAATTCCCCCATCAGTTTCGTCTTTCATATATGTACTGCTAGTAAGAGTAGTAGTCTAGTACCTACCCAATGCAATTTTTTGTGGATCGATGCTGATGATCATCATATATACGATGATTCATGGATGTGACAGATCTTGAGCAACGGCGCGTACAAGAGCGTGGAGCACCGCGCACTGGCTACCTCCGGCGACGACCGCCTCACCATCGCCTTCTTCTGCAACCCTTGCGGCGACCTCCCCATCGCGCCGGCGGCCCAGCTGGTGGGCCCCGAGTCGCCGGCGTTGTACGGTCAGCCGGCCATCACCTTCAATGAGTACCGCAAGTATGTGCGCACCAAGGGCGCCCGAGGCAGGGCGCAGGTGGAGTCCCTCTCCCTCTCCCACACAGCAGCAGCAACACCAGCATCACCATGAATGAAGAATCCTCTGTATCTTAAGTATTGTTTGCCCATGTAAATATGCTTGCAGCGTGTTTGTGTGATGCCAGAATAATATCAGCTACTCAGCTAGTAGCTTGCCTGTAGTGCTAAACTGCAGATAGTCATGTACGTGTGTGTATAAGTTGTTTTTCCTACAAATATCATCAATTGGTTTGTACGAATTTCAGTCGGTGTACGTGGTTGATTAATTGCACTAACCATGCATGTATGTACAAACATGCATTACTATTCAATATATAATAACAAGTCCTCGTGTGTAGTTTGCAATTATATATTTTAGTTTGGATATATTTCAATTGTGTGTAGCTCGCATGATGATATATATAGCTCATGAAACATGTTAGAAACGTGAAAATCGGCCTAGCTCTTGAGCTTTTTAGACAGTACTCCTGGACATCTAATTTACAAACGTTATTTATGCCATGAACGACTAGGAAGTGCGAAAATTGGGAATAATACCATATATAAATCGGCGACGATATAGCGCCTAGACGTCCGAACCTAGCGCGCTTCCGGACACCCGCGGCTGATGGGCCTTCCGCTGCTCTCCGCTCCGAACCATCCCTGAGCCCCATGCCGTGCGGGGACCGCCATCACGCCCTCCCTATCCGCTTTGAATGTGACTTCCCCGCGACCCGAACATCACCAGCATAGGGACGAGGAGTATGGGGCGACAAATGCCAGCCGACGGCGGCCGGAGGAGGAGAAGACACCAAGGCAAGGCAGCAGAAAAGCGATGAGGGAGACTAGATCTACTTTTGAAACATCCAAATACAATAGTTGCAACCTATGTTTGAGTGTAGATAAAACACTTGAAACATGCTTTCTGAAACACTTGAAAAATACACCTCAAACACACTCATCAAAATAAAACACATCCAACATCAAGATAAACACAATTGCAACATACACATGAAAAACCTAGATGAAAACTTACTCGAAAAGATATGAAACACTTGCACACATATGCAACCTCTCCGGATCTACTTTTGCAACATTTATATCATTCAACTGAAACTTACATGCGAACCTTCCTCAAACAAACCGAGAAGTACAATTGTAACATAGGGGAAGGAAGGCTTCACCGGTCAATTTCGGGCCGCCAAGGGTCAACGACGGTGGCGGCCGCTTGAGAGCCTAGGATTCTTCGCCCCATGGCCTTGACTCGGCAATGCTCACCGCAATACCGGTGCTAGTGGTTGACATGAGCGCATGCAAAGACGGGGATTGTGTGTTCTGGCTCACAGAGGTCGATCCTTGGGTAGAAGGCCCACGGAGTGGCCACCGCTTCCATGTTGAACGCAACATTAGGAAACACCTATTGCAACAAACCACAAAAACACTACTGCAATCTCGAAAATCATCTATTGAAACAAATCAAGACAACTCACTACAAGATCCATTAGATATAGAGGGAGGAAGAGGATGAAGAATAGGAGTCGAGGCCTCGTCGAGTCGATTTAGGGATGATGAGAGGAGAGGGGAGGAAGAGAAGCGCGCACTGGGCCTGATCCTACATCCACCATGACGATGGAGGAGGGGGGCATGCATGGGCACGTGGGCGCGGGGAGCTCATGGAAAAAGGTGAGCAGAGCGAGCGTGAGGGCGCGCGGAGGCTGGAGGAGGGAGTGGCAAAGGCTGGTGCGAGGAGAGGAGAGGGAGGCAGGAGCCACAGGTGGGAGATGGAAGTGCGGAGTGTGCTATCATTGGGGCCTCCTATCCAGCACGGAGCTACGCTGCTCCGGAGGTGCTCGACCACCACGATGGAGGAGAGGGAGAGGGCGCTGTTGTTGGTGGGATAGAGAGTACGCCGGGCGTCTTTGTGGGCGCTTTGGGGCGACGATATCCGAGGGGAGCATGGGGATAGCGCTTCCTCGTCGAGCCTCGACGGGTCGTGGCTCTCGCGGCTATGGCAGTCAGGCCACACGCAGAGATCTTGCGAGGCTCGGGGATGGGGATGTGGAGGGCCAGCCATTGTTGTGCGTCATGAAGGCGGAGGGGGTTGCCGCCTCGCCGGAGCTGTGGGAGCAATAATGCTGGAACGCGAGAGCTGAGAGGGGAGAGACAGGAGTCGGAGAAGAAAATGGGTGCGTGAGCCGTGGCGAGTGGATAAGAAACAAGGGGAGCACATCTTGGGCTGGCGTCGCACGGCCCACCAATGAGCGTCCGGATGAGTTGCTACCGTCCGGATGTACTAAAACAACAATTACCGTATATAAATTCATGACCTCGGGTCTTGAGGCCCGAGGCCAGGGGGGTTTATAAACACAAAGAATGGGTAATCACCAAAGCATGTTGGACACATCTTGAAACTACATGAGGCCTCGTATAGAGTGCCTAGAAAACGAAGTTGGACGAGCCATAATGACAATAAGGGCATATATATACACGTTTCTACCTGCTTCTGATGATGCATTTTACCCAGTTCTTCTGATTATACTATAAGAGCACATACACGTTTGTACCCGCTTCTGATGTATGCTAGAATGGCGATAAATTACTTTGTGGCTTCATCAGCCTTGAGCCTGCGATCTGGATGAACGATTGACCCCTTTACCATCTAGCGGCCCACAGATAGATTATTTTGTGGGCTGTAATTTTTGCTGAAACTACTTATGTGGGCCTAATGTCTTTTTTACTTTAATTAGAGACGTAGTACAAATACTTGTTCTTCCGCTGCAGTGCTATATATATATCTTTCTCACTGAACTGAATATATACATACCTATCGATCGATACTAAGTCTATGAATTAACATGGTTTACCTAACTAATAATCTTCAGATGTGGCTCAAGCGCGGCAGCAGGTTGCCGAGCATGTCCACGCGCCTGCCTGCAAGCAGTTCCTTTTTCTTCTGCCGAGCCGATCGAGATTGACGTACAATTTGAATTGGATTTTCTCAGAGTCCATTATATCTATACCTACTAATAAAGAGAGAAAATTTCCGTCGCCTTCCCTCCGCACCGTAGGATCGTCCTCAGCCATCGGATTGACATCAATGGTTTAGATCGGATAAGTGCGCCCGCCTGCCGTCGTCTCCCCTCAGCCTTCGTCCAGCCCTCTAAGAGATTGACTCGGTTATGTTTACATCAGTTTCCTTAATCCTCTCAAACCTACTCGGAATCCATGTCTCTTCCTGGCACCTGTTTGGACTGCAAGCGAAGGCACCAATAAATCCGGAGGCAAGGCGCCCCGTTCCATCAAACAGAACCACAAACAATCAGCGATCGCCGATCGGCCAACAAACGCCAGCGAGAAAGACCATGGGCTGGCAAAGAATAACAAAGCTAAAAACAGGGAGAGGCACTTGCCGGTCGTGTTGACAACGGCAACGCTGACGAGATTGGCCTCCAACGACCACTTGCTGTGGCAGTCCAGCTTTCTTGAAGTCGACGATCGCGCTGACGTTGTACAGGCCCAGCTCTGGCAGATGGTCGAACCGCAGCGTCGCCGAGAGCAATGGTCAGTATACCTTTTAAATCAATTTTATTTTGATTTTCTTACTTCTAATCTGGTGCAGGCGTGCAGCGAATAACGACCATTACGGTTTGTTTTAATCGTGTATGGACAAATTAAAGAACAGATCGATCTCACACCGCCAGTGGTGGCCGGACGCATGGAGTGCATGCACGTTCGGCTCTAGCAGGCTTGGCAATTTTGCCAGTGTTCAGTACTTCGGTATTATCAATTCATAAGTACGTGTAGCATTTGTACATACTATTATATATACACTGCAAGTATTAGTCCATACTACTACTACTACTACGTATATACAACAGTCGTGTAAACATAATTTATATATGTGTTTTTGAGCATTATGTCAAAATGTAACGATGTAAATGAAAAACCATTGCTTTGAAGACAAAACAAGATAGATATGCCAAAACTTTAGACAACGCTATATTTTTCTTCCCGTTGCAACGCACGGGCATTTCTGCTAGTATATAAAAAAAAAACTATACCCAACCTAGGAGGAATTAGGAGGCTTTGTATTAAGAAGAAAATGAGGCGTATAAGTCCGTCCCCGATGGGGATCGAGGAGCGGTTGCTTCCACACTTGAGAAGCTAACCATCCGGGCTATCGCCCAGTCCTCCTCAGAGTCCATTACGGGAAAACGACGGGGATTTAGGGAGTTAATATTGACATATGGACACTCCCTGCACAGACGCGTACAGTAAAACAAGACTAAACAAGTAAACGTACATAAACGCATACAGTGAACACAAAGCGTTCTGGACTAAACACAGACGCCTTCTACTAAACGTAGGTGTTTCAAGCATCCTTCAATTCGTCGTAGTGACCGTGTCAGAGACCATAGATACGTGAACAAGAGCTGACAAATTATGTGAGTATATGACATTTACATTTTGTGTCAACCCACCAATACTTACATAATTGAGCCTAATCTCGGTGAAAATATCCTTTTTGTTTTTTTCACACGCAGTCTCTCTCCCTAGTCTGTCTGTCATCTACTCCTTTTTTTTCTAACCTCACGTTTCATGCCTTTTTATGTTGTGCGTAGGCTAAAGGTTTTCCACCTGAACTTGCCATCACGGGTTGTCTCGACCAAGGTGTGTACTGGTCTCACACACACGCTCAGGTGAAGGGGCCACCCACCATGGAACCTAGGTCACTATAGGGTTTTGGCCCGGCCTAGGCATGGTCTAGCACTCTAGCCCAACTATGGAGCTGTGCCTGACTGCTCCCTTAACACAGCGCGTGCTAGCCCGGCACGGTCTAAGAGCAAGATTAGCTTATAGCCAAGCTAATTAAGTCATCAAAAGAATATAATACAAGAGATAATACAAGAGCTAACCTGTGCAATAATCTTGTCTCTTCATCTATTTTTAATATAATTTTTTATTATACGTAGGACCCACGCATTCATTCATCCCATTCGTTTATCACTTTCCAATCGAACCCTACTGACGCGCAGACGGATGGGTCATGGCGAGCACAGGTGGTGGTGGGCCCTGTGAACTATGGGGAGCTATGCATATGCAAGCGCTCGTGCCAGATGCGTCGACCAACACCTTCTTTCTCCTCTATTCTCTCTCCTCCACATAGACATTTGCTGATGTGTCTTAGCTATAAGCCAAGACGAGGTGTATTATTGTTCCTGCCCTAATGTTGGGTACAACCTCAACAACCATATAAATCCCCCCGTCCAACCTAGTCTCCTCCAGCCTCCCCAGCGTAACCTAGTGCTCCACCGTCGCCATAGCTGCTTGCCCACTTCCATTACTGCCTTCCTGCCTTCACAACTCTATTTGTCTCCTTCTCTGTGCATCCTTCCTCTAGCTTCATCTGGCCACTGGTCTATGCCCGCTACTGTTGAAGGTAACTATTTTGACCATCTATAGTCACCTCCAATCTCCTTTGACTCTGCTCCCATTTTTTCTTAGTCTTCTTTGCAATGGACGGCCTTTGAGTATGTCTCTATATACTTATTCTAAGATACTTGAAATCTTACTATGGAAATTTTCAAAGGGAGCCCATATTTTTAGTGTACTGTTATAATTAATGTCACATCATAGTAGTATACAAAATAAGTACATCCACACACTCTATGTCACATACTATCCCAATTTTTTTTTTTTTTGAAAGCGTGCATTGTGCACACTGCATTAAACCAATGGCGAGGTGCCAAAGACCGCTAGAGGCAACACTTAACAAGAGTTGTCCGGACATACATACTAGCCCAAATTGTTTAGTATATGATCGATCACACACTTTATACGGTTTGGTTGTCAAAGCTCTGTTTAATTTTAATTTTGACGATGAGGATTGTTGATCAGAGGATGTTGGACCATTTGGAAACTGAGAAACAACATTATCTTTGACAATGGTCGAAGTAGCCTTCAACGTTGGAAAATTATGTACAAGGAAAAAAGTTGGCTTGGTTTGTATCAAAGCGCCAAGGGTCTGAAGAAAACTAGAATTTGTGATTGGAGAGATTGCTTCATGTAACTCTGTTCCTTTATTTTCTTTTGAGCCTGGTGCTCTGTAAATACATGTACATAACCATTCTTTGATTCCATTTCCAAAAAACCATTCTTTCATTTAATTAAAAAAAGGAGACCCTGTTCAGTTCAAAAAAAATTTTGACGATGAGGAATCCAGCAACCGTGGAAGCCGAAGGGCAGACCATATGGGAACCTGACGCGAGCAATATCTTGAAACGTGGTGGCGTCCAGGACCAGCGCATAGCCATCTCCACCAGCGCCACTTACAATAGAGATCACCACCCCTATATTTTTATTTATTATTACGAAGAGAAGAACACCAAATTAAGTCCAAATAGGATGAGAATGAAGAAATAATAAATAATATAAATAAACTAACCATCATCTTCGTGGATTGCTCCGGGCCTAGCGACGAAGAGAGGCTCCGAGGGCACGGCGCCCTCCTCGTGCCACCACATCTTCGCCGTCTTCTTCAGCAGGTCTATCTTGGTGAGTGTGTTGGGGAAGTTGCACGGCCGGCGGGCACCACAGGCGTAGGCGTATTGGTACCTCTTGCCGAGGAAAGCCGGGTTGATGCTGCACATGTCCATGCCGCGGCCGTGCTCCTCTGGCTCCACCGCCGTCTCCAGCTCGCCATATGGGCTACCATCCAGTGGTATCCTGAACCGCCCCACCCTGCGACACACACCATGAAATAAACGACATGTCAATCGATACCACAATAAGTGAAAGCCTAGAATAGAAAAAATGTGCAACAAGCATGCATGTGATCGAAATGCATACTGTACGTACCTGGCGTTAGGCAACATGTCATTGTCCTTGTCACTGCTGAAGGATCTGAGTCTGTGGAGGAGAAGCGTGTGGATGATGTCGGGGTCGCCGTAGTGCTCGCAGCAGTCGACGATGATGACCGCGGCACCGTCGTCGTCGACGTCCTCGTACGCATTGATGTAGTGGATGGCCATGAACGGCGGTACCTCGACGGTGGCCACCGTTTTCCCGGTGGAACTGCACATGACGTGCATGTAGCTCCCGGACAACGGGAGCCAGTCGAAGGCGTAGTACGGGGCGAGCTCCGACCTGATAAGGCTGCTGGCCGAGTACCGGAGCGGCATCTCCGGCACCACCACGTACCTGTCCGTGACGGCGAACGCGTGCATCCATCCCGGCGTGGGGCCGCCACGGCAGTCTACTCTGCCGATCACCTTCCTCTCGTTGCTCCCAGACGCCATCCTCACCACCAGGTAGCCCGGCCGGACCAGATCCGGGAGCACCGTCAGTAGCTCGTCGCCGTCGCCGGCAGTCACCATTATCGGGTGCGCGGACTGTATCGTCATCATGCCGCCAAGCTTGTCCGCGTACGTGAACTTGCCCACCGTGTCCAGCGTGTCGGGGTCTATCAGGATGGAGCTCTTGGTGGTCTCCGTGAGGCACAGCACCCGGCCGTCGCCGAGCGGCAGCACGGCGCTGTTGGGGTTGTCCGTGAGCGACGCGCCGGTGAGCGTGCCGACGACGTTGCTGACGCGGTCGAGCAGGCTGTTGTTGGCGGGGCACTGCGAGAACTCGCGCAGGACGGGGCGGCCGTTGGCCATGGCGGATGTGTAGGCGTCCGACTCGATCTGCCGGTGCGCGCCCGTAGCGCGGCCGTGCCGGAAGGAGACGCGGACGAGCGTGGCGTAGCCATCGAACAGGTGCTGGAACGCGTGGTCGCCCACGTCCCATAGCCCTGGCCCGTTCCTCAGGTACGTCCCGTTGAGCCAGGCAGGGAGGTTTCCTTCCACGGCCAGCTCGCCTTCCCACCGCTCTTGCCGGACGCTGGTCCATGCAGAGAGCTTGTTATTAGCAGTGACGCCGCCGGAGCCAGAGCCGGAGCCGGAGCCGCAGTCTGTCGTCGTTGCCGCCTCCGTCCTCACCATCAGTGGACGACGACCGGCAGGGTTACGTCGCGCCACCGTTGCCGAGATGAGACGATTAGGCTGCCGAGGGCCAGGGAAAGAAGACGATTTTAGGGCGGTGGATGTAATATGGGCAGCGCTGAGCATGGGGAGGAGAGCCGCCATGGATGCTCGATGGTTTTCTGGGAAGACCTTGACATGCAGCATGCTGTATAGTATGTGTGTATAGCGATCGAGCTACTAGCTATATACTACGCAGCAGTTTGAAAACTTTGAATTGTCTTTGCCTCTCGTATAGTCTCATAGGTCATATATCATTGTCCTAGCAGAACCCACATCCCCACCTGGTTTTCCTACAACCCCATGCGCGCGCGGTCGTTATCGAACAGCCACCATTACGCCAAGATTCGCGCCGGTCAAACCTGCATGTTTGATTCCAGCGACCGTTTTCATTCCCCGCTTCCCACCTATTCCAATACCGTTCTAACTGGCTTTGCATCGACACCGAATTGATTCCAGCCCTTCTATTCCCAATTCCAACCTGCTTTCGTTTCATTTTTTTTCTCTACGCTTTTCATCTCCTGTCTGTCTCGCTCCTTCTCAGTTTTCTCTCTCTCCCTTTTACAACTCTTTCTCTTTCTCTCTTTCTATCTCTCTCTTTCATCTCATCTCTATCTCTCTCTTTCTCAGATTTCTCACTCTCTCTCTTTCACAATTATCTGTTTCTCTCTTTCTATCATCCAGCATTTTGAAATCTCACTCTCTTTCATTTTCGCACAAAGATCTTCACATTTTCTATCTTTCTATCACCCAGCCTTTTGAAATATTTCTGTCGACGACTACCGCCGCCGCCGCCGCCGCCGCCAATCCGCCGCGTACCGCCGCAACCTCCGCCGCCGTCAGGTTCGACTCCGTCTCGCCCGCATTCGAAGGCTTAAGGTCCTTTTAGTGCTTTATCCACTAAAGTAGATCCAGATCTCTACTCTCTCTCAAGGTATCTTTTATTTATCTCATGTCCTCTTTTCCTCATTCCAGATCCAACGCCGCCACCTTCCTCCAGCACCAGCCACCTTCGCCCACGAGGGGCGACGAGATACGCTCCGTCGCGTATTCTGAAGGTGACATGTTTGTTCCTTTCTCCGATTCTCGTTCCGCAATACTAAATCCAGGCGACTGGTACCTTGATGTATTTCTACGTTTTGACTACTACTATGCCTCTGTAGGTTCTGGCAATTTCTTTTTGCTTCTATACATTTTGGCTTTGTAGACCGGGTAACTAATTTGTAAATCTATTTTTTGGTCCCATTGTAACTTACTATCCTCCCAGATCCACTTTCTCAGAGCTTGTTTTAAATCCACCTGATTTACTTTTCCCCCCCTACTCTGTGACTTTACCACTTGGTACTATCTGATAGTTGTCATAAAATCCAGGTTGCAGTGACTAGATACTAATTTTGATTATAGTATTTTTGATGTTCATTCCTAAGTCATATATGTGCTCACTCCAGTTTTCTAATCTTATTGTTCTCCCAAATGCTTGTGCTAGTTCCTCCCAAAATAATTATACATTTTCATCGTTTCATTTAATTGTTTGGTGTGAGCAATTTTCAATCAAGCTTAGACTACGATCCGTGAGCCCATTTTTAAACTTAAAAGTCATCTGCTACTCACGTGTTATTGTTATAAATCATGAAATTTCCAACGTAGTAAAATTTGAACAGGAGTTTATATATATTTTAAAACCACACTAAATGTGGTAGAGCAGAGGAATGAAAAAGACTGAATATTTTTAAACCTGCATTGCTCTGATAGTGGTTCAATATTTTTAAATCTTTCTAATGATTCAAAGATCTTTGTACACCGATTCCTTCGATCCTTCGATAAAAAAAAGTCAGGAGCTAAAACATTTTGATTGTACTCTGCTATTTAGGCCTCGCTTGAGTAACCTGATATTTGGATGTAGATGATGTAGTAGGAATGTATTAGCTCGTGCCGTGGGGCCTTAATTTAGGCTATATATGTGTGGGCCTGAAAATCACTATGACTGTGACGTATCCGATTTTTTCCCCTAAAAATCACTAGAACAGTGACGTATCCGATTTTCCCCCTGAAAATCACTAGAACTGTGACGTATCCGATTCTGATGTTTGTTACTGAGCTTGATTGATTTGGAATCTGATGATTATTAGGGAACTTGAATACATTCTGTATCTTTGTGTATTTTGATGATGTAGGCAAGCTATATAGTTTCATGTCCAGTACTTTTTTAAAATTGTCACTAATGCTGTGGTAGGCAATTACTGCTGGAAGCTCGATGGAAGATAAAGCTATGTTCAGTGAAATCTAGAGCCAGATGAAGCACTATCGGTGGATGTGAAAACAGCAACTTCAGAATCAAGTGTGGCTATTCTCAGAGGTATGATTTGTCTGTAGATGGATGGGTGGGTCTGATTTTAGCTCACTACAGTCAGACATTTATACATGTAAACATATAGTTGCACGGTTGAAAACGGTCCTTGGGGCTTTATTCATCCTTATATATATATATATATAGTAGTATAATTATTCATCCTACTATATATACATACTACTATATATATATAGTAGCCAAGCTACAATTGCCTGGTTTTTCCAACGCTACAGTAGTGTAGTAGTGCCAGGTTTGTGGAGTAATCTGAATGGACCCAAGGATACGGGGGGAATATTCATTTCTAGATTAAGCAGCTTAACTGGATGCAGTCCTTAATAACTTGGCGATGCAGTCCTTAATAGCTTGGTGAAATATTTGTACAGGTTTGTGGAGTAATCTGAATGGACCCGCAACATAATGCCTTTCTTCAGCCAGGTTTGTGGGGTAATCTGAATGGACGGAACGAAGTACATGAGGACTCAATTGCACCAAATATGACTGGTAATAATTATTCACGTGTAATCACATGAATGCTAATAATAAGTCATGTTTGGCACCTAATCCATGCATCGATCACCACCTAAATCATGTTTCCTTGGCAGCATTTCCTTGGCCTTCGTTTCAAGAACTACTGCGAAATGCTTCTGCTGGTGTTCTTCAATCAGATTGTTTAGACACATTTTCTGCGCCTGTCAACGAAGTTGAGGAGATTGGGTCCGGGTATTTGGGTGTTGAGCATGTAGGTGGCCAGGAGGAGGTTGAAGATGGGTATTTGGGTGGTGAGGAGGTTGAAGATGGGTATTGGATTGGTCAGGAGGGCAATGATGATGTATATTCAGATGGTGATTCTGATGTAATCCTGGAAGGGATGAATGATTTTGATGGACCAAATGGGTTGGATTTGGAGTCTGATGATGAAATTGACCCAATACCAGAATGTACAGGGGTTCATCTTGGTGACTGCGGCTGCATAACTGGTGTTGAAAGTATGGGAAGTGGTTCTGAAAGTGGTTCGGATGATAGTGGTTCTGATGAGAGTGAAGATCAGGATGCTGTAACTGTTGAAGACCAAGAGTTCTATGTGGACCAAGCACAACAAGGTGTACCGTACAAGAAAAGGTGTGTTCTGGTAGTATGGAAATTAGTAGACTTTATTACCATTCATAAGCTAACAAAAGATACTAACAATAACTGCGTACACAGGAAACGGGCGAACAAACACACCAAGAGGCCAAACTGTCGGCCGGCAAGGATATTAGGAGCTATAGAGCGGGCGATTAGGACAGCTTCAAAAAGGCCATCAGAGTACATCTTTGAGCCTAAGGTTGGAATGGTGTTTGATTCAAGACAAGAGGCCCGTGAATTTTATAACAACTATTCTTGGGAGGTAGGCTTTGGTGTCAAGTATGGCGCCTGCAGACCCACTGGAAGATAGTGGCAAATGTTGAAGTTGGAGAAGATGAGGAACCTTACCGGACAATGCAGGAGATAGTTTGTCAGAAATCTGTAAGTCTTACAGTTAATAGTGCAAATTTAGGATTATGTTAGATTGGACGAATGGTAATGCAACATAACTTCTAATTTAATATTCCTACCTTTCTTATGCAGGGATATGATGATAGAACAACGCATGGGTCTAAGAGGTGCCGTTGCCAGGCTAAGATAAGACTACTGAGAACTGATGACCATGGTTGGTACATAAGTATGCATGAGAAGAATCACAACCATGAGTTCTCAAAGACTGATGCTGAAAAGAGGGAGTGGACTTCACATAAAAAGGTTGAACCACACATGAGGGCGATGATTAAAAATTTGAGGCTGCACAAAGTCAATTTGACCCAAGTTCATGGTATAATGTCCACTATGCATGGGAAATCTGGAGATGTTCCCTGGACAAAAAGATCCTTGCGTACGGTGTGTAATGAGATTGCAAAGGAACAGATGGATGATGACATTAAAAAAACAATGGAAATATTCAGAGAGATGCATGAGAATGATCCTGGTTTTCAGTTTAGTGTGGAGCTGGATAAAAAAAGTAGAATAAGAACACTGCTGTGGTGTAGCGGGAGAGGTCGCGAGCAGTATGAGTGCTTTGGTGATGTCATAACTTTTGATACAACTTATTGCACTAACATCTACAAGATGCCGTTTGGTCTATTTGTTGGTGTGAACAACCACTTCCAAACAACCATATTTGGTGGTGTGTTGATGAGGCGTGAGATAATTCGCTTCTATGCTAATGCATCATAATTTCGTTTCTGTAAAGGTCTGGGGGGAGATACACATGATAGTACTACAATAAATCAGGAGATTGGTGATTATTGCTTCCAAGGATACAACTATGTGAATCTAGATTCAGATGATGAACTAGAGAGTGGAGATTTAGAGAATGCATCAAGGGGCAGCTCTTCTGTGGTGGGCTCAGTTCCAATTGGAGACAGAAGTGACAAACAGGAAGGAGACAACACAGGTGTTGTGACAGATTCATCTGGCTTGCAAAATACTAGGTTCAATGAAACCTGTGCACAGGGAGGGGCGCCAAGCATGGAACTAACCCTAGTAGGTAAGATAATACTACAGAAAAAATAAAATTGTTT
The DNA here is from genome assembly GCA_015847255.1 of Hyparrhenia diplandra. NCBI lineage: Eukaryota > Viridiplantae > Streptophyta > Magnoliopsida > Poales > Poaceae > Hyparrhenia > Hyparrhenia diplandra. The sequence goes on along the minus strand of JADLZK010007050.1, from coordinate 119,719 downwards.
AGTTCCTTTTGGGTAAACTAAAAATATGGTCCAATATGTATGCAGCTACAGGGGGCATTTATGTTGGTGATAAAGAACAGGAGGCAGATCAGATTGGATGCTATCATGATGCTTTGGTGGGGGTATCTGGTATAGGTAAGCATCAAAAGCGTAACAAAAGTGACTTCTACAATAACAAAACAACAATAGCTTATAAGTAAAAGTTGTGTGAAATGTAGGTGTGGTGGAACATGGGGACGCTGGTGATAAACAAGCAATCGTTGCAAAGGATGCAGCTGGATGGACTGGTGGCATGGACATGACAATAGTGGGTAAGATAATGTTGCACAAGAGCAAGGCTTATAAAACTTGGGTAAGGGGGGAAAAACTAAAACTTTGGTTCACTGTTTGCACAGGTACATGTGCCTCTGATGTTGAAAATCCAGAACCGCTTTCTGTAATAGTCAGTGAGGAATGGGTTACTAGGAATGATAAAATGGAACTTGCATTGGAAAATGAATTGTTGGTTGATTTGTCTTACAAAGAACCAGGCTCGAGGTTTGGGATCTCACCATTCACAATTAATATCGCGCACAAGGATGCGCCACTGTGCTCCCAGCTGATTCTTGAGAAAAGGATACGTGATCAGACAGAAGAAGAGAAAAAAAGGTACTGCAATTTCCTGGGACCTAGTGACTAATGTGATGTTAAACAACGTGAAAAAAACAAAAAAGAATGGAATCTGACATATATAATTATTTCTCTTTAAAACAGGACGTGGTACAGTCATGGACTACATCCAAAGATAGAGATATCTGGGGAGCGCTGCAGCAAATGTTTGCTGGAGAGTACGATCTGACTATGACAGCAGTGAATGGAATTGTAAGGTTATTCCAAGAAATGGATGATGGTATGTATGCAAATTGGAGAGAGAAAAGATGGAGGCATTTCCTGCCTGTGGAATTCGCAGTGTTTTCAGTAAGTGACATTAATCTATGTGCAAACAACAATGTAGTAGAGATAGCAAAAGTGAAACTAACTCTGCTTCCTGTTTATTTCCTGCAAGCTCAATGGCTTCGAAATAAACAACCAGACACAATGTCCCGAACTAGCAGATATGTTTGCAGGGGAGAATATCAAATACAATGTGGGGGAGTGCAGAATGGTGAGTGAAACGCGCATGCGTGTGTAGTGTCAGAAAAAATAGTGAACATCTAGCATTTTTAACAAATGATTAGTATTAAGACATGGATCAAAATGTAATGGCATCTATGCAGGTATTTGCCCCGTTGATGGTTGGTTGGTCTTGGAGTATCTATGCATGGGATTTTGAACGGAAAAAGATTGTGGTATTTGATCCAAGGCATATGAATGCTGCTACAGATGAAATAAAGGGAAAACACAATTGGTCTGTGACCAGGATGCATCGCGCAATGTGTCAGTGCATGCAACAAAACTTTCCAGAAAACTCTGAAATGGAAATGGACTGGGAAACCGAATATGTCAGCGTCATGGGTGACTGCTGTGAAAGGTAAATGGCTAAACCAAATTTATAAGGAGAATACAGTGATTATAGATTACCCCTATGATCCTGACAAAGTAGTGAATGGTAAAAAATGCAGCTACAACAGTGGGATATACGCAATGTTCTATGCTAGGTACTTCGACGGCAATTTAATCACAAGAATACTAACTAAGGCAAGGTTTCATGATACTACCTTTGTGAACATGATATACAGAATCTCTATATACTGACATAAAAAAGCTTGTGCAGGGTGCTACTAGGCTGCAGAAATTGAACATTCTACACCAAATGCTGTTTATGGAGGGGAACGAAAGTGGCCCTCCTGTAGAGTCACTCGAAATAATCTGCCACAACCTATCACTGTAACATTGCCAAAAAGGGGCGCGTGTGTTGACTGCATTATGGTAGCTAAATATGAATTTTGTAATGCATAAGGAACGAAACTACGTCGTGACATTTGGTGCTGATGTAGTGAACTCGAAGTAAAGGATTCACGCTGTGTTGGCAGAAACTTGGTTGTGTGTTCAATTGAGGGTAGTAACCTAGCAATTAGACTTTTGCAACCCTACTTTCGAAGGGAGCTATGAATGTCAGAAACGATTTCATTCATAATATGCAAACAATTGACAGGTGCTGAATGTGACATTATGTATGTGTGCATATTACTACACTTGGCGTTGGCTTCTTGTACTCGAATTCATATTCAGAACTGCAAGCGAAATGGATTAGAAAGAGAAAACAAATAGAATAAAAACTAAAACGATATAGAGAGATAGGGAAACATATATGTCAAGAACAAATACAGATGAATACCACAGTTCATAAATACCGAATTATATGTGGCGAAAACACTTAGATGCAAATAGTATGGGAAAATAAAAAAAAAACATGAAATAGTTGGGGGATGGCAAAACACGAGGAGAATGGAAAAGAGATAGTTTAAAGAAAATGGGAAGAAAAAAAAAACAATAAAAAAGACGCGGGAAAAAGTCTGGACAAACATGAATGTTGAATAATAGAGGGATGTTGTAGAGAAGAAGAGGGGTTCTAAAAATACAAATGAGAAAAGGAGGGGGACAGTTTAGAAAAAAAAAAAGGGAAGTACAAAACAAGCTGGAAATGGATGGGGAATGGATGGGAATCATGCAGTAGTCTGGACACAAGGAGGCAGGGAATGGAATGGGACTCAGGTTGGAAATGAAGGGGCCGCATGCGTTTTCGGAATGGGAAGCAATGTTGACCAGCGCGAATCCACATGCAGCATGCAGCGGTCCTGATAGCATGCGCGCGCGCATGGGGTTGCGGTATTGCGTTTTCGGAACCCACATAGGTCATATCTAGCGTCGTACGTTGTTTGTTGCTTCATGTCACGTACTTGTACCTCACCTTTCGATTTTTGATTGGCGAGGCTGCAAAAGAATGGACGGGGAGATATTTACAAGAGCATTCGGCGATTGGTATGGTAGAACAACCAGCAGGATGGACAGGGGAAATCTGGAATAACGGTAAAGGATTGGCATGAGCAGGGAAAAGGATAAGATCGATCATTAGACTGTTGCTATTGCTCAAGGGTCGTCTTATACACCGCTAAAACAGCTATGGACAGAGGTGGCACTTTTAAGGGTGTCATCTCTAGAAATAGATTATTAGAGACGATATCATTAAGAAGTCCGCCGCTATAGTCTAGAGATATATAGTTCTCGTATATAATTTTTCCATATATAAACTTAGACAAACTTTATACCAAACATATAAAGATTGATGTGATGTACGATTTTGTAGTTGACAAGAAGTTCTATTTATATTACTAATTAATTTCTAATAATAGTAAATTTCACTTGCTGTCCTCAAACTTATCCTGAGTTTTCTTCTAGGTCCTTTCAAATTACACACTTAGCTCCCTAAAGTTGTATTAACTTCTCATCCAGGTCATGGTACTTTTAAATTGTGTATTTAGCTTCATAAACTTGTTCCAAGTTCTGATATAGGTCCTAATACTTTTAAATTGCACACTTAGGTCCCTAAAGTTGTATTGTTGTATTTAAAATTGTGGCTGCAAGGGCTGATGCCACGGTGAGGGTGGAGTAGGAGCAAGTCAAGCGGAATCGAGGAGGGCCGTAGCGGCGAAGGCTTGGCTACGACGTGTGGTACGACAAGCACGGTAATGATGGCCAATTGGCGAAACAAGTCCTAGGAAGCTAGTTGTGATCATGCAACACATTGTGTGGGGAGGGGATATATGGACCGAAATGGTATAGTGAGATGTATTTTAGCACTAGGATTGGAATGAGAACTTGGTAGTAGTTAGTTTAGGGAGCTAATTGCGTAATTTAGGACCTAGATGGGAACACGAGATAAGCTTAGGAGCTAAATGCATAATTTAAATTAAAATTATTAGGACCTAGATGAGGATTCAGAACAAGTCTAGAGATTTGAATGTGCAATTTGAAAGTAACGAGACCTGGACGGCAACTCGGGACAAGTTCGAGGACTGCCAGTAAAATTTACCCTTCTCATGAGTTTGAAAAGTATTTCTAGAATTTTCAAACGATCTCAAATTTTAACATGGTGTATAATAAAGTTGTAGTTATCAATGATTTTCTAAAGTTTGTTTCAAATTAAAATGGTGCAAGTTGTCCGACAAAATAAAGTAAAATTTGAGACCCAAAATTCTTTAACTAAACTAGTATAAGAAGCTACAATATTATTGTGAACTTACTTTGCCAATCATGTACACCAAAAGTTCCATTTGCTTCATAGTGCAAGTTTTATGTAAGATGACAGTACCACAAAATAGATTATCTTTGAGGGTCGAAAACCCTCAAGAAACGCACCAACATTGCCAAAGAAATAACTCCTGGTGGCTAACACTCAATAAATGACCGGCAAGGGTAGCCTTGAGGGCCGGCTGTCACAAATCAATTCCTTGAGAGTTTTTTTTTTTTTTGGTTAAAGTTCGTGTGATGTCTGTTCCAATATAAGCATTCCTAATTAAGAGCGGACAAATGTAGTCTGATTTGATGCATTTGAATAGTGCTCGTTTCGGTGAATGATATGGATGCACTTGAATACTACGGAGTATTAGTTTGTGCGATTTGAGGCATTGGTAATTGGAAGCAACGTTAGTGACTACGCTAGTGTAGTAATCGTCTGACTAGTGAATAAGCTACTGGGTACTGTTCAAACATGCAACCGGATATTATGATATTGGTAATCGAGGTTGGATTCCCTTGATCTACGAGGATAATGCAGGTTTGAACAGTTGTGAAATGTACATGTGAATCACTTTTGGCTTTGGGCCGGCCTCGATCGTCTCCAAGGCAGGCACAGCCATGCATGAGCTACCGACAACATATGTGCTAGCAATCCTTGGGTTGTGTGAGAGTGAGGCCATCGGCCATCTGCCATCATAGAGATGATCTGCAGTTCCAATACTGTGCATGTAGTAAGACACCAAGTTTTGTCCGTGTTAGCTGTGGGAAGAATAATTAGGGCACTCACAATGATAGAAACTATCATGGTTTCTATAATCTTGGACATTGTGTCAAGAAACTATCTTCCACAATGCAATTTTCTATTATGATGTCACATGACCCACTTATCACTCTCACAGATTGACTTGGTTTGCGTGAAGACTTAGTTTCTTAGTTAGACTTGGTTTTTTGTGTTTTTCCTCTCTCTCTTCAATAAATAGACCGCCGCATCAGCAAAAAGCAATAAATAGAGGGATAATAAATGAGGATAGAAACTATGATAGAAACTATGATGGCTCCGACCCTCCATCCTCCAGCTCTCGAGAAAGAAGATGGCGTTGCACGTGACGCACCGGCCGTCATCGACATCATCCTCGACGATGCCGCAGACCGGCTGCCCTCTCCTCTCCACCGACACCTGCAGCCGTGCAGGACTCTCCAACAGAGACGGCGTCACCCACGGCGCCCCTGCCCCTACCCCAGGCGCCACCCGCGGCGCTCAGCCCCGTGGTGCCACCCACGGCATCACATCCCCTCGCTACGTCATGCGCCCGCAAGTCCAGAGTACGACAAAGACCGACGACCCCGACCTCTGGATTCGCGCAAGTCGGAGCTCCGCACGAGCTCACCTTGGACATCGACTTCGGACTACTACGTGAGTTACGCCGCCTTCCACCTGACTGGTATTGCTGCAGTCTGGTTCCTTGATCTGTCCAATAAGAAGTCCCCGCTCGAGTGGGACGAGTTCACCAGGCGCCTGCGACATCACTTCGGCCCTCCCCCCTACATCGACACTACGGGGGCGTACGCACCGCCTTCCCGGGCGGCAAGCTCGGACGACTACATCGACGCCGAGGTCTATGCTACACGCATGGATTTTGAAGGACAACGCCACCGAAGTCAGCCTCTTCGTCGAAGGCTGCGTACCTCGCTACGGACGACACTTTCGAGTGGTTCGAGCCCCGTTCGATGGAGGAGGCCATCGACCTCGCCCGCCGCTACAACGACGACGAGCCGGACGACGCCGAGCAGGGCGCCGGCAACGGTGCTGGCAAGGCCGGCCGCTACGACGACACCGGAGACATCGACGGCGCCATCGCGGCTGCCCCGGTTGACCACATACCAGGCCGGCCCGGCGTATTGTCATTGCAATGGACGACATCGACGGCCCGACGTCGAACGACATGATCACCGAGCTGCACTTGGCTACGACGACCAACAAGGAGCTCGGGATCATCTCCAACGCCATCGAGCTGCGAGCCACAGCGCCTGAGTGGAGCCTCCACTATGGCATTGTGAGGTACTTCCACCGCTACTACATCTCTGATGCTTCGGAGCTTCTACATGACTTCCTGCTGGGGGGGAACGCACCACTACATGGCGTAGTAGTGGGCTTCCACCTCCCCAATCGTCCCCGGGAGGACCAGGCGTTCCCAGTGAGCGTGCTCTTGCTTCAGGAGCGCCCTGACGACAGGGTCGAAGGCGCCACCATCCTCCTCTTCGACAACAATGACGATGTCTTCTTCCGCATCGACAACGTCACCGTCGGCGGCAGCGGCCGACGAAGGAGATCCAAATGGGCCGCGCCCAACACGCCCAACGACCTCCTCTCACGGCTGCCTCCTCAACTTCACCTCCTCGCCTCCTCGTCGCCGCCGACACGTCGACTGCAGGAAGCTCCATGCAAAGGTGACAGTGCCGAAGACCTACACCTACACGTCTCCTCCCCCGACCCGCCAGATGATCGAGCTGTCCGGGACCCTCGGCGCCTCCGTCATGCGCCGTGCATGGGCGGAACGTCCCTTCGTACAGCCCCCGCTGAGCTTCAAGTTCGGCATCTACTTCGGCGACCTCCACCTCGACTTCTCCTTCGCCGACAAGGACGCCAGTGTCTGCAACGACGACAACGACTTGCGGTCCTCTCGTCTTCGACTTCGGGCCCAGAGTGGTCACCTCCCGATTGGCCTGCCCTTTGCCACTACGAGGTGGGTTGGGCGGCACGTGGACGCGCCGCCGCCTCGTCGAACGGTGGGGAAATGTCATGAACCAGAATTGGGCGGTCGAGAGTGGCTAAAGGGCCTGACCCGCCGCCCCCCCACAAGGGGCCGGGGCGCATGCAGCGGGCGGGAGAGCCGCGCCCCCCATTTGCCGCCTCCCTCCTTCCTCCCCTCCACGTCCAACTCGCTTCATCATCAAGTTAGGATTATCTTAGGTAATTTTTGGTGTGTAAAAGGGGATATTCCAATCTATAAGGAAGACCCTTATTAGAAAATAAATAAAAGATTGCTTGTAAAATGTATTCCGATCGTATAAGGAAACTTATAGAGATTGCTTAGATTACAAGTCCCACTAGCCGGGCTATATAAGCAAGAGGCATGTAATCTCTAGGGGATAAGCAAGCAATAAAAATATATCTATCGTTTTCAGCTCCCTGCCTCCGCCGCCGCCGCCCCCAGCCCCCGTGCGCGTGCCGCCCGCCCCCAGCGCTGCCGCTGCGCCGCGCCGTGCACGGCGCGCCGCCGCCGGCCGCCGCCTCCCCCTCACCACGGCTCCTCCCCTCCCCGCAGTTGATCGTGCTGCCGCTCACATGTTTCCCTCATCATAGACGTAAAATCAAAGAAACTTCTTTTCCATCGCTAGTTTACTTTTCTGTACTATCTCACTGAACCTATTGGTACTCTGCCAAGCCTCCCGCGCACTCCACCTGTGTCTAAAAGCACCTAACCGGAGTCTGATTTTGCCTTGTTGCCGATTCCTCATGTGGTACATTCAATTGTCACTAATCTTAGTGACTATCATGTAGTTTATCATTTTGAAATTTTGTCACTATATTTGTCATAATATAGTTAATAGGATGATGACAAGTGTCCATGAGTATGATGTGGCATATGACATGGCGTATGACATGGCACTAGTAATATGACAACAATATTTGTCATAAAAACGAATTTGGCCCATCAGTCCATGGGAGTAGTATTTATAGTTCTAATTGAACTAAGCCCAACTAGCCCACTTGGGCTAGCCGACCATTTTGGTCCAATTATTAGCAGCCTGTTTATTTTTATTTTTATTTTTAAAAATGTTAGATATTTTTCTATCTCGTTGCAACACACACGGCATATTTACTAGTAAATAATAAACCATACATTTGATTCACCAACATCAGTCATACACTTGAATCACCAAAATTCTACTAGGCCAACCATACATCAACAACAGCATGCTAAGTTGTGGTAACTTGTTCACCGACAGCAACAGCTACACTTGTTTAGTTGCCATGCAACATCCCAAAAAGTACTATAGTTGTCATCACATCGATATATCTTAACGCATGCATGAAGCATTAAATATAGTTAAATAAAATAACTAATTACACGGTTTAGCTGAAAAGTGCGAGATTAATCTTTTGAACCTAGTTAATCCATGGTAGGACAATAATTACCAAATACAAACGAAAAGTCTTCAAGATGGCGAACCCAAAATATTTCACCAACTAAACACCTAGTGACATTGCAAGTCACGACCTCACGAAAACAACATCACACACAAGTTTATTTGTTTATGACTAACTTACAACTTAGTCACAAAAGCTTGTCATCCAAAGAAAAATTATCATAATCGCATCACTATTATGACTAAAATATGTTTTGTCATATAAAACTTGTCATAGAAAGCCAAATTTCTTGTAGTGGTCCCTCCGCTGCCGCTCCGCTCACTAATGTCGTGGATCAGAGATGATTTGCACGTGATTATGGATCTGATACTAATGTAAGTCTTAGGAACACAATCACAATCCAAGAATTCATCCTGTGATACATGTGTTTCACAGTTGAAAAGGCATGTTCCACCGCTGGAAGTGGTCTCTGGTGAGCTGACTGACTCAGATATGATGATCGCGTCAGTGCAGTTCCTAGACACTCGTGTTTGTGCAGAAAGGAACTGCTACGCACACAGAGGTCAAGGTACAGTGGTCTGGCTATCCTGAAGCTTGGGCTACGTGGGTGGGAGGAAGCTTATGATGTTCGCCGGCGTTTCCCTGATGCTCTAGCTTAATTTGGGGCAAGTTGGATTTGAAGATGTGGGCAATGTCAGGTGCCGGACGCGCTACAGGAAGAAGAAGGCGACATGACATGGAACTGTGGCTGAAAGCTCTAGTGTCGTGTCGGTTGAATTGGTTGGCCGTGTTTTGTTGCGTGTGTTGGGCCTTGGGCCAGGCCTGCATGCCGTTGTGATAAAAGACGTCGGTTGTAAGCATCGTTTCGAGGCAAACATCGCGTTGCCATGGTGGCCACCTGCTGCCGCGTCTGGAGCTGCTGCCATGTCGTCGCCGTCGGTGCCGGAGCCGGACGCCCGTCGAGCACGTCAACTAGTCTGGATGCTCAGCAACAGGTGTCTGCCAGCATGACCACGCCAAGGCCGTAAACGTCGCTGTCTGGCTTGATGTGGGCCGTGCTGCAATACTCCGGGTCGGCGTACCCGACGACGCGGCCTCGTCCAGGGCCTGGGAGTCCACACCCGCCGCACCGCACCGACGCGCTAGGAGCCCGGGCCCGGCCAGCGCCCCCACGGCCTCTGGGTCCTGCCGCATCAGACGTCTCGCCGCGCCGCGCCGCGCCAGGAGCTCACAGTCATTGTTGTTCTGCTGAGCCGTCCGCGCCGCCTGTCGGATCCTGGCGATGAACCCGGTGGCGTCGAACCCGATCCACCAGCTGCGCAACGTCGCCGTTGCCCAAGGACGCCCCACACCCACACCGCGGCCGGAGGAAGGGGACCAAGGAGAAGACAAAGCTCTGTCCATGGACGACCAGGTCGTCGCCGCACTGACCCATCACTGTTCACTGACATTAATCCAGCTGCTGGGGCCATGCCACTTGCCAGGCGGGGACATGCATGCATCCCAACACCATTGACTTGACTTCTAATTTTTCATTCCTCTTCTTACAGGTTGCTAGTTTGTTTAGCAACGCATTAGTACACTTTTAGCCCGGATTATTCACCCCCGGTTCCTGTTGCATTATTTCATTGTGGGTGTCTCCTCAGGTCCATGATAGAGCCAGGGATCCATTGACGCAGTAATTGACATGCATGGACTCCTCAACTAAAGATATGTGTGCACAGTAAACACGCGTTCTTGACAAAACATAGATGATTTCGGCTACAATCATGTTTGAGGCACCTTGCATGCCAGAGACTATATACATAAGCAAAATGTTTACACATAGGTGTGACGTGGACGAACCTATTCTTGGTGACTTTTATTTTTGCCTTTCACTCTACCAACCCCCCCCCATGAGTACGTCATTCACTCCTTTTCTAGTCTAACCTTTTGCGTCCTCTACGTTGTGAAATCAGACCCAACAACCGGCTCGGTAAATCATTAACCGAGGCAGACGTTATAACACAAGTGCCTCGTTAAATCAGACCCAGCCCACTAGCCCACACCAGCCCATTATCATCTTCAACATATAAATGAAATTAGAAACCCTAGAATCATTCCCTATCTCGCCGCCCCCTCCGCTCCCAGTCTTAACCGCACCCCACCCTCCTTCAGAGCCCGTCGCACCTTCCCCATCCCGCCCGGTCACTGGCGTTACAATGTTCTATCACGACAGATCTCTGGTCGTTTTCGCAACCATCCATGGTGGCGGTCACTCCCTCTCCTCCATTATGCGCGGTGCTACCCCATCCCTCTGCCCCATGGCGCGACAGCGGTGGATTGGGACGCAAGGTTGTGGATCCAAGTGCAGGTGGATCGGAGGCCTGATCTAGCAAGTGGGTGGCCTGATCTAGTGAGCAGCGGCCAGATCCGGTGAACGTGTGGCCTCCTCCAACGAGCGGGTACGCGGCGGCGCATGGATGACCTTGTTGGTCTTATCCTCGTGTTTCCTTTTTTTTATTTTTTATTCGATTTACCGAGGCGGGCTAACCCATCTCGGAAAAAGGTCCCATTTACCATGACCTTTCGTTTAGTAGTGTGGCTTGGCGCTGCCAAGGAATGGCCTAACCGCAAAGGCACACGGTCTCTACATAGCGTGACCATACGACCTTGGCCCACACACGACATCCCCACTACACGCTGCCCTTGGTTACTACAGCCACCAACGTCGCGGCGGTTCAGGCGGCAGCATTGGAGGTCGTCGTGTGGAGAATGACTTGGGCTACCAGGATGACGACCGGCAACAAATACAATGTGGTAAGCACCAGATCTGGCCTTAGCTAGAAGAGCAAAAGCTTGAAAGATGTGAGGAGGTGGGGGAAAGATGACTGTCTTGTTGAGCTCCGTCGCGAACGCTTGCCGACGAGCAGCGGTGCCCCAGAGTGCTTGAGGGCGGAACTTTTCCGCGACCACGGTTTGAACAAATGTTCCACGTACATGCATTTGACATTTACTGTACAACTACAAATGTCCATGCATGTATTCATACCATGTTTTAAATAGCCCGCTATATCCTTTCGAGGCAGGGTGCCGCTATTTCTGTTAATGTACAATTTAGCCGCTATATCTCCGCTATAACTGTTTTAGAGGCAAACCGCTAAACACTCTTAGCCCGCTATTTAAAACTGTGACCATACGACCTTGGCCCACACACGACATCCCCACTACACGCTGCCCTTGGTTACTACAGCCGCCAACGTCGCGGCGGTTCAGGCGGCAGCATTGGAGGTCGTCGTGTGGAGAATGACTTGGGCTACCAGGATGACGACCGGCAACAAATACAATGTGGTAAGCACCAGATCTGGCCTTAGCTAGAAGAGCAAAAGCTTGAAAGATGTGAGGAGGTGGGGGAAAGATGACTGTCTTGTTGAGCTCCGTCGCGAACGCTTGCCGACGAGCAGCGGTGCCCCGGAGTGCTTGAGGGCAGAACTTTTCCGCGACCACGGTTTGAACAAATGTTATGCCCATGTCCTTACGGAAGCAACGAACAAAGAGTGAAACAGGGGAGGCGATCTGATCGAACACAGAGATAAGGGAATATGAAGAGACGATCTCACCGATGGGAACGGGAACAGGAGAAGGCAAGTCGGGGATGCTTCGCGCCGGCGATGATCTCAGCGCCTGGCGAGACGCGGGAACCGCGACTGGCGAGGCGAGTCGGCGCAATCGTGCTTGGACAGTTCTCCGACCCTAGCGCGGGGGTCGTGACATCCTTCAGCCCTCACCTCAACGCCGGGCGCCGACGACTCCATCATGTTGGCGGGAGAGAAGCGTCGCGGACGGATGCGCTGGGGCGGGTAGTCGCGGTGGCCGGGCGCGAGAGAAGCATCGCGGCAGGAGGGATACGCAGGGGGCCGGCAGGGGTAGGGAGTCGCAGTTCGTTCCGGGTACACGATCGAGCCCGGGCGGTTGCCGCGTCGCGCGCGCCGCCTGCCTCGCGAGGAGGCCAGAGTGCGCGCAGGGCGTTCGTGGGGTCGATCGGGATGCTTCACGTCGTATCGGGATGTCTCTGCCGTCGTTTGGGAGCCGCGATTGCTGTGGAGGCGCGCGAAGTATAGATCGGAAAAGCAAAGGAGACGAAACACCTGTAACCTAAGGTCGGTCCCTCTCTAATAGCCATTGGATCGGAAATTAGACGGATGAGATTGCAACACATGCCATCCAAATTCTTCGCTCTTTTATAGTATAGATGATTCATATGAGGCAGAGTGCTTGCTCGAGGTTGGCGACGATATCTGATATGGCGGGGCGGTTATCCCCATGCAAGCACAGACATCGTGTCGCCATGGCGGCCACCTGCTGCAGCGGCTGGAGCTGCTGCCACGTCGTCGGTGCCGGGCGAACGCCTGTCGAGCACGTCCGCAAGCCTGCCGGCCTGGATGCTCGGCAACGCGAAGGAAACCAAGGTCAAGGGCACCACCTTCTGCTTCGCCTTGTCCCAGGCACTCACCACGGGTGGCTGCCCCGTTAGCACCTCCAGCATGACCACGCCAAGGCCGTAAACGTCGCTGGCTGGCTTGATGCGGCCCGTGCTGCAGTACTCCGGGTCGGCGTACCCGCGGCTGCGCCACGACGCGGCGTCGTCCACGGCCTGGGAGTCCACACCCCGCCGCGCGCCACATGGACGCGCCGAAGCCGGACAACCGCGGCGCCCAGGCGGCGTCGAGGAGGATGTTGGAGGAGGCGACGTTACCGTGGATGATGAGCGGCACGGCGTGGCGGTGCAGGTGCTCGACGGCGCGCGCCACGCCCAGCAGCACCTGGATGCGCGATTTCAGGACGTGGTCACCGGCGACGACGACGACTGGTGCCTACGGCCATGAAGGTGGTCGTAGAGTGAACCGTTGGGCATGTACTCGGTGACCAGGATGCGCTCGCCGTCGTCGGCGCAGGTGCCCAGGAGGCGGACGATGTGGCCGTGTGGCGGAGCGGCGCGAGGATTTGCTGCTCCTTGAAGAAGGCGTCCTCCGCGCCTGGGCGCCCAGCGTTGAGACGCTTCACGGCCACCTCGTGCCCGCTCTGGAGCTTGCCCTTGTACACCTTGGTGCCAGTGTCGGCGTCGTTGCTGAGCACGACGGCGAAGTTGTTGGTGGCCACCGCGATCTCGGCCAGCGTGAACTCGCGATCCTCCGTTCCCAGATCCTGGGACTGGAACAGGGATGATTGGGAACTGGAGGTGGTGCTGAGATTTGCATCGAGACGGCTGGTTATGCAGATGTAGCTGATTGCTGGGATGAGCGAGAGGTACAAGTCGATCTTCTTGTCGATGTCCCTGAACCTGTCGGCGATCCTGGATGCCGCGAAGAACTTGTACGTGCGGCCCCTCCCCTGGCAAGACATGACGAGGTCGTGCGCCTCCGTCAGCGTGCTGCCGAGCCCGGCCAGCGCCCGCATGTCCTCCGGGTCCTGCCGTATCAGCCGTGGGAGCAGCTCGCCGAGCATGTCGACGCGCCGCGCTAGGAGCTCACAGTCACTGTTGTTCTGCTGAGCCGTCCGCGCCGCCTGCCGGATCTTGGCGATCAGCCCGGCGGCGTCGAACCCGACCAGCTGCGCAACGTTCGCCGCGGTGCCCAGAACTTCCACCATCGCCGGCCGCAAATCGCTAGCTCAACTTATCGATGGATGGAGGTTTTCGGCTTTTCAATCGTCCTAGTACGGTACGTGGAGCACATCATTTAACACAACAAGCGGCCGGAGGAAGGGGGACGACGACGACCAAGGATCCACGACCAGGTCAGCAGCTAGGTAGCTGTCTTGGGCATGCATTATTACCACTTGCCAAGTGGGGACATGCATCGAAACGCCATTGACTTGACTTGTAATTTATCTTTTCTTACAAGTTGCTAAAATTTGTTTAGCATGCAACGCATTAGTACACTTTTAGTATACTAATTAGCCGGGATTATTCACTGGAGATCCCCCATTTCCCGTTGCATTCTTATAGTATCATTGGCAAATAAATTGGCTGTCTTCTCAGATCAATGATGATGCATGGAGAGAGGGATCCATTGATCGACTCCTCTTTTTGCCGATAGATCCATTGACTCCTCGACGACTAAAGATAAGCACCTACTCCCTCCGTCCCTAATTGACCGTCGCCGTCGGTTTTTCGTGCCACAAGTTTGACTCGATTTGTACAAAATACATGTAACATTTATATTTCTAAATAAATTTATTCAAAAACTAGACAAAAAAATCTTTCTGATTATATTAATTACTTAGCATAATATTTAAATATTTTAATATGTAATTGCCGACAGTAGTTTCTCGGGAGGAAGCGAGAACGACAGACATTTAGGATGGAGGGAGTAGTACACAGTAAAACATGCGTTCTTGACAAAACATATATGGCCTCAGATCCACGATACAGAGAGGGATCCATTGACATGGAGTCCTCGACTAAATAGGTGTGTACAGTAAAACACGCGTTCTTGACAAACCGTGTGAGAGACATCTTCAAGAATCGTGTTTGATCGAGGCAGGCATCTTCCATAGTATACAAACCGTGTGAGAGACTATATACATACGCAAACGAGAGACGGTGAACTATAAGTGTGCATCTAGACACTTTGCAATTCTGTCTCAAGTGATGTGTAGGTGTGACGTGGACGAACCTGCTCTTCGTGGCTGTTTTTCTATTAATCTTTCACTCTCTCGCCCGTGCGTCCGTCATTCTCACTCCTTTTCTAATCTCACCCTTCGAGTCCTCTACATTGTGAGCCATGCCAAAACTTTTGGAACTCTAGCTACTAGCTCGTCACCACAGCACGTCTCAACGGTCACAAGCCACCCTAGCCAAGGGGCTTGTGTTGTGGAACCTAGGGTCCACTATAGTTGGACAAAAGTGCCACAACCCAATAACTTGGCCATGGCCTGCGCTACTAATCTTTTACGATGCATTTTTGAATTGGCCTCCAAGGCGGTTGGGCCGGTTGCCCACCTCTGTCATTTGTGGCAGGACAGCTGCTAGCCCAGGAAACGCCTCGGTAAATCATTAACCGATGTAGTAGATGCAACCACTTCGATAAATCAGGCCCAACCCGCTAACCCACACCAGCCTACTATCATCTCCAATATATAAACAAAATTAGAAACCCTAGAATATCACTCCCCATCCAGCCGCCCCCTCCCCAACCTGCCTGACACCCGCTTCTAATCCCATCACCCGTCTCCTCGCCCGGTTCCATATGTACATGTTCTTATTTCATTGTAGGTCAAATATGTCTCAAAATGCAAGCTCATCAAAGTCCAACATTCGGTTTGTCGGTAGCCTAACATTGTTTCATTGGAAAGGCCAAATATAACTCATCCATCCGAAGTGCAATTGAGGCAATGAGCACTTGATGGAAATATTGTTTGATAAGTTTTCAAATATATCTAGTCCCATCTCAATATCACGTCGAAAGGCCTCCAAATCGATCATCGACACAATTCGTCACTATTTTTTCGGAAGCAACGTCGTCGTCATGGGCCTGATATTCACCATTGGGACCCCGACCCAACTTGGAGCACGCCCCAAGGACATGGAGAACATATTAGGAATTGCCACGAATTGGCTTGTAGTCCAATGGTAGGACGGTCTAGTGGGATGCTACCCACCGGGGATCAAATCCTGGTGCTCGCACCTTTTCCTTGGATTTACCCAGGATTTACCGGCGTTATGCATTCAGTGGTAAGCGACGTTCCCATTGACGACGAGGCGCCAATGGTGACTTCGGAATCTCCATATCTGTCTGGTGCTCAGTCCTTCGGAGGTGCTCATAGGGGTAGGGTTTGCGTACGTGTATTTCATAGGGGTGAGTGTGCGTGCGTGTTGTGAGTGTCTGCATTGTACTGTATAATTCTAAAAAAACATATTAGGAATTGCCAAGGACATCTTCCACCTTGGCCACCACCTTAGGAGGTCAGCAAAGCGTCCAAGCCATGTTGTAGGTCAATTCATGTCAAGTTCGAATCCATCTCGGACTTCAGGAGCAGTTTGTAGTAAAATGGATGGCAAAGTTGCAAACAGACTCCATTTTCGTGGATCCATACATGGATAGAAAGATAATTTCATAAGGTAACCAATGGATTTGGTTTTATTTCCAAATTCCATTGGAATCAATGGAAATCATCAAAACAAGTTGGCATCCAAAATCTGTTAGGGCGCTGCGTTGACATGTTTTGAGTTGTTTGGGTCTTGTAACATGTCAGGGCTCCTTAGTGACGTGTGTAGGGTTCCTTGGACGCCAATAGGCTATATAATGAATAGCCGCCACTCACGTTAGGGTTTGGGTTTTGCCTTAGATTAATTTGTCTTTGAACATTCACCATTAACGGTTTGTGAAACCCCATGTTAAGATCTTAATCATACATCTGTAAATCATCTGTAAATTGTCACTTCAATTGAGTTGCATTTTACCTTTTTCTTGCTTGTGCTCTTCGATTCACAGTAGGGCTTAGCCTTCTTGGCGAGGTCAAGCAACTTGTGATACAGTTGATAACTAGAGGAGACGTGGTACTAAGATTGTAGGGTTCAAGTCTTTCGATCTGAAGCTGGATTGATGCGTCGCTTTTCGCCAAAATCGGTAGTTATCTTGAACCTGATGGAAGATCGGGAATCACATCCCCATCAACCTCTCCCTCTTAGGCGAGGGTGGCATGGCCGGCGTAGCCTCACGTGGTCACGGGCATCGCGACCTTCTACGACGGTGGATCTAGTTGTGTTGCGGCCTGGTCTCTCCCTCTCCTCCATTGTGCACGGTGCCGAACCGCTCCCTCTTTCCTATGGTGCGTCGACGGTGGATTGGGTCGCATGGTAGCAGGTCCAGGTGCAGGAGACCAGATCTAGCACGTGGGTGGTTGGCTGGATCCGGCAAGCGGGTGGCCAGATCTAGTGAGTAGCAGCTGGATCCGGTGAATTGGTGGCCTCCTCCAGCGAGCAGGCACAATTGTGGCACGTGGATGGGCTCGTTGGGCTTATTCACGAGTTTTATTTTTCTTTTCTCTTTTTATATATGTACCGAGACGGGTGCCTAGCTAACCACCTTGGAAAGAGGCCTCATTTACCGTGACGTTTCATTCGAGGCGGCCTTGGTAAAGTTTTATGTAGTAGTGTGGCTTGGCGCCCCCAAGGAATGGCCTAACCGCAAAGGCACACGGTGGGCTCTAGCCAGCGCGACCATGACGTTGGCCTGCACACAACATCCCCACTACACGCCGCTCTGGTTACTACAGCCGCCGACGTCACGGCGGTTCAGGCGGCACCAATGGAGGTCTCGTGAAGATTGACTTGGGCTACCACAGTTGCAGGATGATGAGCGGCAAGAAATACAAGATGACAGCGGCGTCACGGAGTGTTGATTACGTTGCTTGAGGGCGGAACTTTTCCGCGACCATGGTTTGAACAAATGTTCGACGTACATGCATCTGAATGGCAAGCAAGTTTACTATACTACACATGTCCATGCATGCATGTATTCATAGGAGGCAGAGTGCTTGCTCGAGGTCGGCGACGACATCTGATATGGCGGGGCGGTTATCCCCATGCAAGCACAGACACCGCGTTTCCATGTTGGCCACCTGCAGCAGCGGCTGAAGCTGCGGCCATGTCGTCGGCAGCGGCGCCGGACGCCTGTCGAGCACATCCCCCAGCCTGCCGGCCAGGATGGTCGGCAGCGCGAACGCCGCCAAGGTCATGGCCACCACATCCTGCTTCACCTCGTCCCACGCACTCACCACGGGTGGCTGCCCCGTCAGCACCTCAAGAATGACCACACCGAGGTCATAAACATCGCTGGCCGCCCTGATATGGCCCGTGCTGTAGTACTCCGGGTCGGCGTACCCGCCGTATGACGCGGCAGCGCCGGCGACCTCCACGGGCTGTGACGCGACGCCCGCTGCCCGCCACATCGACGCGCCGAAGCCGGACAATCGCGTCGCCCAGGCGGCGTCCAGCAGGACGTTGGAGGAGGCGACGTTGCCGTGGATGATGAGTGGCATGGCGTGGCAGTGTAGGTGTTCGATGGCACGCGCCACGCCCAGCAGCACCTGGACGCGAGTCTTCCAGGACGCCATCACCGGCGAGGACGACGACGAGGACCTGTGGCCGTGTAGTTGGTCGTAGAGCGAACCGTTGGGCATGTACTGGGTGACCAGGATGCGCTCCCCGTCGTCGGCGCATGTGCCGAGGAGGCGGACGATGTGGTCGTGGCGGAGCGGCGCGAGGATTTGCTGCTCCTTGAAGAAGGCGTCCTCCGCTCCTCGCCGCGAGCGGTTGAGGCGCTTGACGGCCACCTCAGGCCCGGTGAGGAGCTTGCCCTTGTACACCTTGGTGCCAGAGTCGGCGTCGGTGCTGAGCACGACGGTGAAGTTGTTGGTGGCCACCACCATCTCGGCCAGCCTGAACTCACGTCCCGATTCATCGGCCTACGGATCCCATACACAATCGATACAGTCAGCATCAGAAAGAGAGTTGACTTGATGATCGATAGATGAACACCTACCAGCTGGGATTGGGATTTGGGAACGGGAGGTGATGGTGAGATTTGTTCCACCACCATTTCCATGATCAAGGCGTCGAGCTATGGCGATGTAGCTGACGAGAGGGATGACCGAGGTGGGTCTGGATCTTGCGGTCGACGTCCCTGAACCTTTCGGCCAGCCTGGACGCCGAGAAGAGGTGAGACGCGAGCCCCTTCCTCTGGCAGGACATGACGAGGTCGTGCGCCTCCAGGAGCGTGGCGTCCAGCCCGGCCAGCACCCGCCTGGCCTCGGGGTCCTGCAGGCAGGGAACCAGCTCGGCGAGCATGCCGACGCGGCGCGCTTGGTGCTCGCATTCCTTGGTGTTCTGCCGAGCCGTCCGAGCCGCCTGCCCGATCATGGAGATGAGCCCGCCGATGTCGATGCCGACGGCCTGCGCCACCGTCGCCGCGGTATCCAGCCCGTTCCACATCGCAACCGATCACTGATAGGTAGCTAGGCAGCTAGGCTACTGGACGCCCCACATCGCCGGCCGCAATAGTAAGGTAATGGGTAGCTTAACTTATCGATGGTACGTGGAGCACATGATTTAAGAGAAGAAAGCAGCCGGAGGAAGGGCGGCGACAACGACCAGGTCGACCTGGTCGCACTGACCCACGTACGATCATTGGTCACTGAGTCAGTGACACTGACATTAATCCAATAAGGCAGCAGCTAGTTCGCTGGGGGCATGCATTATTGCCAGTTGGCAGGCGGGGACATGCATCCAAACACCATTGACTTGACTTGTAATTTTCCATTTCTTACAAGTTACTAAAATTTATTTAGCAACCGCATTAGTACACATTCAGTACTCTTTTTTTGATAAAATGTCCCTGTATATTAATTAAGCAAGATAGAAGAGTACA
Organism: Hyparrhenia diplandra; assembly: GCA_015847255.1. NCBI lineage: Eukaryota > Viridiplantae > Streptophyta > Magnoliopsida > Poales > Poaceae > Hyparrhenia > Hyparrhenia diplandra. The sequence goes on along the minus strand of JADLZK010007050.1, from coordinate 99,937 downwards.
AATACAAAGATACAGAGGACAACCGTCCAAACCAATGCAAAACCAGAAACTCGACGCCGAAGAACGCTGACTCCAGATGTTGCACTCGAACCCATGGCCGAGAGAAGCTCCACCGCATAGCGGCTTTAATGTGGACCGCCGTAGACGCTCAGACGCTCAAACGCTCAGACGAGCAGAAGTTGTTACTGAACGCCCATAGGTCAGGTCCACGTCCTGACCTTCGTCAACCTTGAATGCAAGCTTGTTGTTGATGACCTCCGCTGGCCGCTGCGAGCTTAATCCATCCTCCTGTCTTCCACAACGCCCGCAGCATCCTCCGCACCCTTGAAACACAAGGCCGACGACCCCATCTCACCACGAGACGAAAAGCCGCCGCCGACCAACTCTTGTAGACGAGCCGACGAAGTCGGGCCCCACCTCCACTTGCTCGTCGACGGTGCTTGAACAGAGCACCCCCGAGACGGGGAGAAGCACGAGAGGACCTTATTCCATGAAGACGTCGCCCACCGCCGCCTCGGCGTCATCGTCGGACACCAAAACCTAAACCTACTAGGACTACCACAATTGACCGGGGAGAGGCAGCGGTCTCCGCCACCTTGCGCAGCCCAAAGGGACATCGGAGGCAAGGAAGACTGCCGCCGCCCCAGCGGCGACCGGTGCACCTTCTCTTGAAACCCTAGTTTTTTTGTCTCTTCTCGATTATGTATCGTACATTCTGTACTAATTAGCCAGGATTATCATTGCCAAATTGGGTGTCTTCGCATGCAGGTCCATGATGGAGAGAGGGATCCATTGACTCCTCGACGACCAAAGATATGCACTTACAAGAAAACACACATTCTTGACAAGAATTTTGTTATATTCATCGTCTTAATATAAATAAAAATCATGGACTTATACTAGTAAAATATTTGCTTGGAAATCTTTGGGGGCATGGTCCCCTGCCGGCCCCCTTGGCTCCTCCCACTACATCTTCCATCATATGAACCGTGTGATAAACTATACATACGCAAACGGCGGACCTGCTGACGGCAGAGAGCGGTCTAGACCACGGCGGCTAGGCGGACCTGCTGACGGCGCTCGGACCGCGAGGCGGGGAGGGAGGCGGGCGGCGCCGCCAGATTCACCCGCGGATGACGACAAAAAGGTGGCCCCTAACGACGGTGAGGCAGGGAGGCAGCCGGAGCTCGGTAGGGAGGGAGGTGGCGTGGCACGCTCGACGGTGAGGGAGGCCCACCGGAGCTCGGCGAGGAGGGAGGCGGACCTTGCGCTTGGTGGTGAGTGAGGCCGTCGGACGGCAGGGGAGGGAGGCGGGGCTGCGCTTGGTTGGGGCTTTAGTTTTGGGTTCGTTGTTGGAGTTTGGCATATTTGGGGTGGTCTTCTTGTATTGTACACGCCCCAAAGTACAGATAAATCTAGTTTCATAGATCATCTCAACAAGGCAGGACGTACGGCAAGGCACCGCGTGATAATCGGGCCGGTGAAGGGGACATACCACCCGCCGGTCGCTGCATGCGCCATTGAGCCCTGTTTGGTTTCCATGGGACTAGAGACTAATTTTTAGTCCTATTTAGTCTCTAAATTATCAAACATAAGGACTAGGGACTAATTTTTAGTCCCTATTCTATTAGACTCTTGGGAGGGTTGACTTAGACCCTGTTTGGTTCCCATAGGACTAGGGACTAATTTTTAGTAATATTTAGTCTCTAAATTACCAAACATAAGGACTGGACTAATTTTTAGTCCCTATTCTATTAGACTCTTGGAGGGGCTAGGGACTAATTTTTAGTCCCTATTACTAGTCATATGAACCAAACAGACCCTTACATTCTGGCTAGCCACAAGAAGCTAAGCTGTTCTTAACCGGGATAGGCTACTGGACTCCTAGTCTTAACACACAGATTCTCCTATATACACCAGCTTGTATATATCTCGTTGATGTTGGCACCGCGTGATAACCGGGCGAAGGACGTCAAGGGGCTCATAGCGCAATGGCAAAGACCATTGGTTTAGGGGCTCCCACGCAGGGTTTAAATCCTGGGTGCGACACTTTATCCTGGATTTATTTCAGGATTTCCGGCGCTGCGCATTAAGTGGTAGGCGACGTCTCCGTCGACAGCGAGGCGCCTGTGGTGACTTCGTGAACTTCAAGATTGCCGGCTCAGTCCTTCGGAGGTGCTCATAGGGGTAGGGTTTGCGTACGTGTGTTCATAGGGGTGAATGTGCGTGCGTGTTGAGTGTCTGCGTTGTAATCTCAAAATCTCAAAAAAAAAAAAAAAAAAAAAACCGGGTGAAGGATGGAGACATCAACTTGTTTATCTAAATAAAACAATTAAACGAAAATTATCTCCATCGACGACCGGCCAGTAGCTAGTGTTAGAGAACAAAGTGTCGATGGAATGACCGAATGATTACGGATTGATTATTAGGCCAGTCTCAATGGGAGTTTCATAGGCGTTTCATGCACATTAAATAGGGTGACACATCAGCAAAAGTTCACTTTTTGCATGAAACTCCGAGGAGAGAGAAGGGAAAAGTTTCATCTTGGTGAAACTCTCTTGACACACATACCAACTCTCTATGAGTCATGAAATTAAATGCATATGAAACTTTAGAATGAAACTTTGCATTGAGGGAGGGTGTTTCATCCGAGTTCATTTCATCTTGTAGTTTTGGAAAGAGTGCAATGAAACTCTCCATTGAGACTGGCCTTAGTGTAACAATGTACAGTAAATGAGATTATATACAATGGCCATTGGCCGAAACGGTGCAAGCCCGGTCGGTGGCTTGAGCCTTACGTAGATGCCCGAAAGGGCCTAAGTCCTAATCCTAACTGCTTGTCATTATCCAGATGATCATCTAATTAATTATTCCTAATTAATCCTAACACCCCCCCTTGAGCAATGGATCTTGTATAGGCTTCATATAGTCTTGTGTAGGCACCATTGTATAATCATCAGTCATAGTCTTGAATCTGGAAAACCCTGTGGGAAAAACCAAAGTATATTGATATACCAGGCAAAGCTCCTTAAAAACCCAGTGGAAAAAATAAGGAGATAAACCATGATATATAATCCTTAATGTTTATAGACCCTTAGGTGACCCTAAAGACATAGTCCAAAAACAATTTGATCAAAGATCAATATGTAATATATAATATTATCCTTAAAAACCCCTATAGGGAAAAATAGATAATATGACAACTTCTCACAAAAACCTTGTAGGAAAAATGTGAGGAAAACCTTTGGAAAAACCCTATGGGAAAAATCCAAACTAGTACCAGTATATCAGGTAAAACTCCTTAAAAACCCAATGGGAAAAATAAGGAGAAACCCCCGTGATATACAATCATCAATGTTGTTAGACCCTTTGAGATAAGCTCAAAGTCTTAGTCTAATAACACCTTGACCATATGGTCAATATGCTCGTATATCATATTCCAAAAAACCCCAGTGGGAAAAACTTGATGATATAGCATATAACTTTATATAGGCATTGCCTCATCAAAAACTTTATATGAGAAACCTTAAAAGGGAAAACTCAAACAAAGAAAAGAGTACAATGTATCATATGTCACGGTATCATCCACCAAAAACCCTATGGAAAAAACGGATAATATGACATGATCTTGTGTCGATATTGACTCATTACAAACTTTATCTGAGAAACCCTCTTTTAAGGTTTCTTCCGGTGTGCGGTTAGCTGTCACTCACGGCCCTAAGATACAATACAACGATGTTCATTCATTCCAAACAAAGGGCCTCTGAATTTATGAAGAGGTGACACTAATTCATGAATTGTGAAAATGCATTTTTAGATCCATGAACTTGTTGAAATGTTTTTTTTTTTTTTTTTTTGAAATGTTGCAGCGCAGGTTCATATTTAACCATACACCGATCACTGCAGTGCACTATTTAACAGTTAGCCACACACAGATATTTTTTAAAAAAAGTTTGTGGACGTAGACATTATTCGTTGCCAAGAGACTGCTCATGCACCGCGTAGGAACCGGCTCATCTAACACGGTGAAGGCGTCACCATCGCCATCTAGTACTGTATTCTCGAACGAAGGTCCAAAGAAAATTACTGCTATTAAATCCCAGTCCCAGCTGGGGACAAAACTGAAATGTCGCCATTGACTTGTCTTTCTAGCCACAAGAAGCTAATTATGCTGTTTAGCATCCTTACAGTTGACTGATTAGCTATATTATTCAATCGAGATTGCCCCAGTTGCAACCACACTTGGTTGCCTTCTTCTAATAAAGATTATTCTCTCTTTGTTACTACTGGCAATTAGGTATACATTTATTTGTATTTTTCCTTCTGCACGTAGAAAGTTTGAACGTCTTTATATTAAAGTAGAGAACACTAGTACCGATTTGATTTTGCATTATGGCTGTTGATCTTTTCCGTGGCGGGCACAAATCTCGCCCGCCACGGAAATTCGGAGGCCGGCCGCCCCCACGGAGGAAGGCATTTCACGTGGCGGGCGCCTTAACAGGCCCGCCACGGTAAATATATTAACCATGACGGGCGCGTTGCGGGCGCCCGCCACACGTAATCGCCATTTTACGTGGGCGGCAAATTATAACGCCCGCCACATAAAATGCCGAGGAGTATAAATACTACATGGCCGCCCCTTTGTCTTCTCCACGGATCTTCCTCTTCCAGCTTGTGTGTGTGTGGGGGAGGTTTTGACCCAAAAATTGACAAAATCTATCGATTCCGACTAGATTGGGCGGAATTGACACGTGTTCGTCGACCGTTGAAGCTCGAAGACGGCGTAGGGGGCTGCAGTCTCGCCGCCGGCGACGGCGGCGGCAAAGACGAGCAGCTGCGGGGGACGGGAGGAGCCACGGCGAGGGGGGGAGGGCGGCGGCGCGGCGGCGGGTCGGGCGGCGGCGCGAGGAGGAGAAGGAGGCGGCGGCGGTTGGAGCTGGGAATAGATGGATACTAATTTTTATTGCTTTCTTATCCCCTAGAGATTACATGCCTCTTGCTTATATAGCCCGGCTAGTGGGACTTGTAATTAAGCAATCTCTATAAGGTTTCCTTATACGATCGGAATACCTTTTACAAGCAATCTTTTATTTATTTCCTAACAAAGGTTTTCCTTATAGATTTGGAATATCCCCTTTTACACACCAAAAATTACGTAAGATAATCCTAACTTGAAGACGAAGTAGAGTCGGATTCGGACGGGAGAGAGGAGACGGCGGCAAAGCAAGGGGCGCCGGCCCCGCAGCGCGCGCCCAGCCCCTCGGGGCGGCGGCGTCGCGTCGCCTAATTAGCCCTCTCCGGCTGGCCCAATTCGGGTCATGACATTTCCCCACCGTTCGACGAGGCGGCGTGTCCACGTGCCGCCCAACCCACCGTGGTGGCGAAGGGCACGCCGATCGGGAAGTGACAACTCCGGGCCCGGTAGAAGACAAGAGGGGCGCACTTGTCGTTGTCGTCGTTGCGGATCTTTGGCGTCCTTGTCGGGCGAAGGAGAAGTCGAGGTGGAGGTCGCGAAGTAGATGCTGAACTTGAACCTGCGGGGGGTTGCAAGAGACGTTCCGCCCATGCACGACGCGATGACGGAGGCGCGCCGAGGGTGCCCGGCGGCTCGATCATCCGACGGTCGGCGGAGGAGATGTGTAGGTATAAGTCATCGGCACTGTCACCTTTGCATGGAGCTGCTCGCGATGGACGTGTCGGCAAACGCGGGGGCGACGAGGTGAAGTCAAGGAGGTAGCCGTAGAGGAGGTCGCTGGGCGTGCTGACGGGCAGCCCAAGCTGCATCTCCTGTGTCCACGATGCGTCGACCGTGACGTTGTCTATGCAGAAGAAGACGTCGCCGTTGTTGTCGAAGAGGATGATGGTGGCGCCCTTGACCCTGACGTCAGGGGTCGCCTGAAGTAGAAGGACGCTCGCTGGGAACGCCTGATCCAACCGAGGGCGGTTGGGGAGGTGGAAGCCCACTGCTACGCCGTGCAGTGGGACGTTCTCCCCTAGCAAGAAGTCCTGGAGAAGCTCTGAAGCAGCGGGGATGTAGTAGCGGTGGAAGTACCTCACGATGCCGTAGTGGAGGCTCCACTCTGGTGCGGCAGCCCGCAACTCGATGGCGTTGGCGATGATCCCGAGCTCCTTGTTGGTCGTCGTGGCCAAGTGTAGCTCAGCAATCATGTCGTTCGCCGTCAGCCCGTCGATGTCGTCCATTGCCGCAGCAAGGCGTTGCTGGCCTGGCATACGGTCAACCAGAGCGGCCACGATGGCGGTGTCGATGTTGCCGGGGTCGTCGTGGCACTACGTAGTTTTCGATCAATAGCAACCAGACACTTAGGTAACACCACTCATTTGGGTGTAATAGAGGGGGTACTATGGCACCCAACCAGCGAAATGGTAGTAATATGTATCCATATTGCCACATAAAAATTGTATTGCGATATTTTTTTGATTGGTTGCAAAATGATGGCGCTTGTTGCACCCATTTTATAGATTTCTGTGGCAATTGGTGGAAAGTATTGCAACAACAATTTTATGTTGCATTAGCATGTCGTGTGTTGCAATAAAAATGAACTATGGCATCCATATTAGTGTTGGTTGCTTATGAACGGCAGTATCACAACCACTTATTTGGGTTGCAATATTTTTTTGCACCTCGTGGCAATAGATAGGTGGCTATTGCATCCTTTGTTATCACAAGATGCAATAACATGTTTGTATTGCCACCATTTGGTATGGTTGTAATACTACCCAAATGGCGTTGCAACTTTAACACACCTATTGCAATGAACTTTTACTTGGTTGCACTTAATTTTGTATATCACCACGCTTTCTGTTCAAACAGGTGGGCTTCCAATTTGCTGTTGCCGGCCCTTTCCATTTATTATTGCCTATTTGTTATTGATGACTTTTTAGTTTGAAGTCATTTAGTATTCCAAAGTTTCTATTCGAAATTCTCAAACTTTGAATTTGAAATTTCAAATTATTCAAACTTCACAAGATCCCATGAACAACGATCGATTGCATATACTCCAGCGCCAAAAGTACTTGACAAGATATATTGAACTGCGATGGCAACCTGTCGCTGACCAAGTTCTAGGTGTGCCGGCGTATTGAGATGAGTATTATTGAACTGAACTGCAAAGGTGAAGTTCTTTCGTATATTCTACATCACATGGTCTCTGCTATACCCGACCGTCGTTGTAAGTCTAAAACTGAACAGCTGAAAAACATTTATATTTCAACTGAGGAAAGCAAGCTATTGTGAATTCGTGAGAGCTGTCCAGATTTCTGTATCGGCCAAGGCCGATATCGGCCCGACCCTAAGCCGACTCCAAACTTCGCAGACCGACAGACATCCGAAGAAGACATGGTGCCTGTCTTCACCACCGAGGGTGCATCGCCGCAACCAAAGATGGTCGAGGATATGCTTGGAATGTAGGTTCGTCCGTGTCTTTGAGTCTATCTTCGAAGTAAAGCCGGAGAAGATCTTCACTTTGTTCGGAGTCGCGTGCTCCATTTTCTTTGCCATGTTGGTCCTCCGAACCGCCATTGTTGAGAGCTCGATAGGCGTCCCGAGATGTGTACCACTTGCCTGTCAGCTTCATGAGACGTTGATCCGGTTGCTCGTTGTTGATGCTCACTAACTCATATTTTTACGCATCAACAATTCATGAAAAAGGACTAAAAAGATAAATCAACAATAGAATAGGGCTTTGGACTAATGATTTCCACGAGTTTTGGTAAAGTTGTGATTTGCGGGGACTTAACGTAAAAACAAGAGAATTGACGTGTCATACGACCGACGCAACGTAATGCAATCCAACTCCGAAACAAGTCTAGAAGGCTCCGGATTACTCCCGACGTGAACGAAACTTAACACCCAAGAAAACATCATCTAGAAGACTCCAGAAGCCACGACGCGCCGCGGGGACCCGTGAGTGGGCCACACTGCGGGCCGGCCGGCCTAAATAACAGGCCGGCCGGCCTCCCCCCTCTGCCACGTCAGCCCTGTTTCCAGAAGCTTCCTCCACCGCCTCCGAGACGCAATCTAATCCGCTCGTTTAATGTCGGTTTGATCCGATGGTTACGGTGGAGCACGTGATGCCCTCTCCCGACTATATAAGCAGCCCCTAGGCTCCCCTGTTTCATAATGGATCTGAAGCCTCAAGTCATCATCAAGTAGAAGATCAAGTTGAAGCCAAGGCAGGAGAAGAAGAGGAGTCACCAAGAGATAGGATAGCTAATTCGTCGCTCTATATATAGATCTAGAGCCTAGTTTAGATAGAAAGTCGAGTTTAGAGAAGAGAGAGCGTCTGCTCCGGTTACGGATCCGTAAGTTACTATGAATCAATATTATTGTTTTCATACACCTTCGTGCTATTTCATTACTATGCATGCAATTAGTCTATTTTTACTTTATTCTAGTCATAGCATACTTGATATGATCATTATTCATGATAATTCAACGCGCTTATTCGTAGAGCTCCTAGTATATTACTCGAGTGTGCTAGGTAGTAGAAAGTATGTAAGCATGGTGCTTAGATATAATTTACTTGCGGATTCACCTTATATGCCGGGTCGTGTGGTAGATCGTAGTGGTGACAGCACTATTGAGTCCTTTGCAATCCATCCCCCGTATGTAAGCCTAGTCGATAATGGTTCTTGGGATAATCTTGTTTCGTTCCTGATTTTCTTAAGTAATCTTCGGGGTGCACATTCTTATCTATGGTTTTGATATATATATGATTTTATGCTATGACTGTTTAAAACCATTTAATAGATTCTTTGTATGCTACCTAAGAACTGTCCCTTTGTCTTAAATCCAATCCTAATCTCACTAGGAATTAGTTTTATGCTATACTCACCACGTGTGTGCCTCTGCCTGTCTCATATACCTTAATGCTATTTATTATTGGCTTACCTTGTTTAAGTATATGCTGATTACCAAAATCTCATTAGTCTTCTATCACTGTCTTTAATCAATTGAACCACCTGTCATATCTTCCTTGTGGATACGATATATATTTAAAACCCTCCCCGGGTGAAATGCTCACTGGACATCCGTGCGCTTGCAGATCTGTAAATATTTCTCTCGTAAGCTAACAAATACCAACACTCGTCAAGTTGTATTTCCTGTAAGCACGAGAGTAGAAAAAACGCTTCGTATTTTGACGCGCGCCCTTTCATATTCTGGGGCTTTGCATTTTCATATTGGCGCGGGATACGAAGTGGTTCTTTGGTAACTGATCGTGTCTATTCAGATATATATTCCGCGGTTACTGGAAAGATATCCACATTCCACACGCCGGTTCCCCGATCGCCTCTGACATTGAGGGAGTTTAGAGAAGGTTAGGAGCGTTTCACATTTGCGTGGATCGATCGGAGTTAGAAGGAGATCACTATGGCGTCGTCAAGCAATCCAAGTGATCAGCGCTGCCGCGATAACACCGAAGAGGCGGGCGATTCGGCTTGGACGCACCTCCGTAAAAGAGGCCGTGCAATGAAGAAGCACTTCTGCCGTGCACCAGGACTGAGTGGGTGTTCTGGTACCCGTCTCAACGCTGGGATGCTACCAAGTACTACAAAATCGTGACGACGGTGGCGATCGAGGAGGCTATCGTCAAAGGTGTCCTCGAGGAGTTTCGTCAGCGGTTTGCCGGCGAGCGGCCCTTGGTGGTTGGCCTCGATAGTGAGTGGAGAGTAATCGGCCAGAACAAGATCGGCGATGACATCTATAGGATCGCTGTGCTGCAACTGTGTGTGAGCGATCGCTGTCTGATCTATCAAGTTCATTAGGCCGGCGGTGATCTTCCGGATGTTCTCAAGCGCTTTCTGTCGGAGGAGGGGCATATCTTCACTGGAGCGCACATCTCAAACGATGTCACTCGTTTGGCGGAGGATTGCGGAGTGCGGGTCTCTAATCCATAAGATCTGCAACTGATTGTTTGTGAGATCCCCGACTACAGCGATCTTACTCGTCCAGGAGACAGGGCTTCGCTGCTGAAGATTGCAGATGCTGTTCTGGTGATTCATTGCCAGGAAAAGAAGAAGAATGACCCTATGCATCTAAGGTGGGGCCAACCTAATCTGGACTATGAACAGAGGACATACGCTGCGGCCGACGCTTTTCTCTCGTATGAGATAGCTCGTACCCTCCAAGAGAAGCATGGATATAGGTTCCGCACTGGTCGGTACTACTTGGATACACAGATAGTGTATCGCCCTGTCCGCAATGTCAGGGTTGTGGAGGATGAGGATGAGTGGATCGTCTAGCATCTTCGGTAGTAGTAAGTTTCGATCGAGTATACTTTATATTTATATGTAATGTCGTTAATAGGTTTTGGTCTATCTTTGGATTTGTCGCACTATTTGTGAATACAAGTTTATATGTAATGTCGTTAATATTGCAACTCTACCTCGGGTCTTATCTAAATACAAGTTTTATTACGTCGATGCATGTCGATATAAATTCAACCTTTTATATAGCACGATGGAAAAAAAATCAATGGAAATGGGGTTACCCGAGTGGAAAAATATATACTCCAAATACCGATTAGATAAGCAATACTGCATTTAGGTTCTAACATTTATATTTCAGCCGAGCAAAGCAAGCTATTGTGAATTCGAGAGATGCAAAAAAACTCGAACAAATTCGAGTGTTAGGCATTACATCGAGAAAAGCAAAAGGAAAAACTAGTTTTTCATGGTGACATTTTGCTTCACCACCTAAAACTTGACTCGTCCACAAAGAATCAAGTTGGGCAATTTTGGAGTATTAGGCCATTTACATTCGAGTATTAGGCTATTTGTTGGGCAATTTGGAAATGTAGAAACCGACCGGTTTTTGACAAAAAAGTTAATGAATAATCCAATTGCAATTTTGTTGGGCAGATAGAAACCTACTCTTGCAAGGCTCGGCGGGTGCTCAAGATTATCCTTAGGAAGAAGAATGAGGAAAGGGGTGCATCGGAGGTGTGCTCAAGATCAACGAGAGTCTGCTGAAGCCCTATTTAGTTGTCTTCTATCTGTTTTGTCTCTGTCGGTTTAGTTTCAGTGTTTCGGTCCTTTGGTAGGCTACGGAAGGTAGCGGTGTATTTTGTTTCATGTCGGGGACGGTTGAAGTGTCGGGCTCACGTTAGGCGATCGTGTTGATCGAGCAATCATGCAAAGGGTTGTTTCAAACTTTGGGTCATTTAGTCCTGCAGGTTCTCGTCTTTTGTCAGGAATGATGAGGATAGTTTACAAGGTTATCAGTTGGGTTAAGTTTTCTGAAACAATCTATACTCTTGAAAAAAAATACTCCAACACCAGATTAGATAAGCAATACTGCATTTAGGTTCTAACATCCATCACCAAGTGAGGCTTAAGTTCATACATCCATCACCAACCACTTCCAAGATCCTAAACTACTACATAACAAAGACCAAAGATATATTGTTCGAAAAAGCAAACCAAGACCTAGTTCCCGCACAGTGGAACAAAAGAGTTAGGGGACCTGTTAACCCATCTGAACTCGAACAAAGTCTACTGACAACCATTCAATAGAACTGACCAACTAACGGACCGCCAACGATACATTACATCAAAAGATCAATGCTTTGAAACTAGGAAATGTATCCATCGATCGGACTAAAAAACATGTTCTCCTCTCCATCTTCGACTTCGTCTTAAAATGCCTCCTCGGTTGTCGGTCTTGTTCGTTCTCATCACTACATTCTAGAAAACCTATCCAGTTCCTCCCAAATTTCATCACGCATCTTCTTCATCCTAGCATCAAGATACTTGTCAAACTTCCGCTTGATGTAGGTCATGTAGTCACGGATATCAATCTGTGCGACTTCTATGCAGAACTTGACATCATCGGTTTCAGCCAGATCCATCGGACTCAAAGAATCATTGTCACTTGATGTTTCATAGACTTTCTGTTAACATAGAACATAGGATATTAGTGAACATACAATACCAAACTTCAGAAATTAAAGTTCGGGGGTAATGGTTACTGTGGTTTCTTGTGAATCTTAGATATTTGAAGACAGATTCTATTAGTACTGTAAAAAAAAAAATTGCAATCTAAAACCCCTATGTGGCATGACTTGCTAAAAGTCGAGATATATATATCACTTGTGTCTCCTTCACCGATGGTAAGTAGATGATTGGAGGACACAAATGGATAAATCTTGTGTTTCTCTCGGTGTCTTGAATATTCGGTTAAGACACCATGACAATACTAAACTTCGAAATTAAAGTTCGGGAATGGTTATAGGTTTCTAGTTATTGATACTTTCAAAGTATAGTTAAAATTAGTTACCAAGCCGGAATAAGTTTTAGAATTTTTATTTCGAAACATCCTGTTCATTCGAAAATTAAATAAACCTGAAAGCACCACAAAGTGAGGATGCATTGTAATGCACCATAACTCAAAAGGTAATCATATTTCACAAACATTTAGGAATCACTAAACAATATCTGAGATTGTACAAATAATCATAACAAATAATCATCACTAGGAATCTATATATCAGTATGCAAGTAATCATCACTAGGAATCATATATATCGATAATGCAAGTCCGGTTCATCAACTAACCATCGGTAGGAATCATATATATCGGTAATGAAATCTCACCTTCGCTTCATGGCCTTTGTCGAGGAAGGCCCTTTGGCCTCGTTGCGGCGGGGTCGACTTCTTCTTGGCAGCGGGCGGGCTGCCCCCACCCCCTTGTCGGCGGCGACCAGTGCGGGGTCTTCTTGGCCGTGGATGCACGAACGCCTCAGTCGCCGCCGCCGCCACCAACACCGCGGGCCATCGCCGCCGCCGAGGGTTTTTTGAAATGGGGATTGTGGAGCGAGATGGGGAGACGAGGGGAAAGGGAAAGAGAGATTAGATGGGGAGACGAGGGGAATGGGAATTAGATGGGGAGATGACCGAAAAATTGCCGATCAGAAATTTTGATTTTTTAATTTGTTATTATCCCTATGTTCTTGCACTTATTTTGAATTTTACCATATTTTTAATTGGTTTTCCCTATTTACCGCAAAAATGAACCTTATTAATTTGTTTATCTTTCTATATTTGCTATTTCCTATTTGCCCATATTTTGAGAACAAAACTTGATTATGAGAAAGTGTTGATTCACGGTAGCTCATCACATCCAAAACATTCAACAAAAAATGAACAAGAAAGAAATCTTCATAAGCTTAACGCATATAGATTACTACACAAGGCATATATATGCCAAAGATATGAGACTAGAGTTCCAGTGCCATCATCAAGTTCTTAGCTAGGTCACTAATATATATTAACATTACCAACCAACCAACCATCGACCATCAGGTGCCATCATCAAGTTTTCAGCTACTAATTTAGTTGAGGTTACAATCTAGCTACCACCAGTTGTAACCTAGGTCCATCCAAAATACATCAAATTCCATTCACAAGGCTACTGCTAGGTCCATCCATCGATCTGCCCGAGTCCTACTCGTACTTCTTGAGGTCCTACTCCTGCTTCTTGAGGTCCTCGAGCTCCTCCTTCATCAGCGATATGACAAGTTCCTTACATTGCCGCACCTTTTCCATCTCCACAATCTTAACTCCATTCAAAGATGACCTTCTCGCCCGGGTAATTCATCTTCTTCCTCGGCTTACGCTCCATCTTCATGATCTTCTCGAACAAAGACAAGTCTACACATTTTAATCAACAAAAAAGCGTCGGTGAATAGCGGCATATCTATGTATGATTCAATCAAGTATACATTTGACACATTGGGTTAAACATAAACAGAGAAAACAGATAAGGATAAACATGACAAGAGTCAATTGAGAAGCAGGACTTAACATAGACAATAAACACATTAACAGGAGCACAATTATCAAGATTGCCGTGAAATTTGCTAAATTTATCAAACATGCATTTAATAAGTTATTAGGTAATAAAGTTTGATGAATCGTATCACGAGTCAAGACTAGATCATTGCTTTGACATTCTAAGGTTATGGCGAGATATGAGGCCACCATTCTAAGTTGTGTCACTCCACTTGTATAACAAAAATATTACTGAAATTTCGAATTGAAGCTAAGGAGGTCCACCTATTTTAATGGAAAATTGTTTCTTTAATCAAAAAAATGAAGAGGTTACAAGGCATATCTACATTCATAAGAGACAGGCATGGTGTATTTGCTAATAACAGGCACATCCTGTCGAGGATTGAACATGATGCCACAAACAGTTATGCCACAAGCATATATGAAGCAAAATAGAATGTGTCACTCCACTTGTATAACAGAAATATTACTGAAATTTCGAATTGAAGCTAAGGAGGTCCACCTATTTTAATGGAAAATTGTTTCTTTAATCAAAAAATGAAGAGGTTACAAGGCATATCTACATTCATAAGAGACAGGCATGGTGTATTTGCTAATAACAAAGCACATCCTGTCCAAGATTGAACATGATGCCACAAACAGTTGTGCCACAAGCATATATGAAGCAAAATAGAAGTGAATGTATGACACAGAAGTAGTGGTAAATTCCGATTCTTGAAATTTCGAATTGAAGCTAAGGACGTCCACCTATTTTAATGAAAAATTGTTTCTTTAATCAAAAAAATGAAGAGGTTACAAGGCATATCTACATTCATAAGAGACAGGCATGGTGTATTTGCTAATAACAGGCACATCCTGTCCAAGGTTGAACATGATGCCACAAACAGTTGTGCCACAAGCATATATGAAGCAAAATAGAAGTGACTGTATGACAAGATGTATATCTTCATGGTAGAAATTTTAATGTGGGTAATGGGAAGACTATTAAATTGGATTGACTCTTGGCTATTTGATAAACCGCTAGTTTGTGGTTTACCCCGATCTCTTCCGGATGGCTTTGAAAAAAAAAAATCACCCCGCGAAGTCAAGAGTAATATATCGGGTGTGGTTTCTCTAGATGGCTTATTGATAAATTGAAGGACCAGTGGAATGATATTTGTCTTAAAGTTTCTTTGATAAATCTTAGCATTCAGGATGATACTTTGTTATCTAGAAGTTTGTTAAGAAAAACATTCACTATCAAATCATTGTATAATATCCCGACTTCCGGTGATCTTTGGTATTTACTACAAAAATATCCGGAAAAGTAGAATTCCTAAAAAAACAAAATCTTTATGTGGTTAATAATGAATAATGCCATTCTTACAAAAGACAACATGATAAAAAGGAAACTTGGCAAAGGTGGTGCTTGAAATGGTTACCTAACCTGTCAAAACTTTCATACATTGGGCATAGTTGCAATTTGTTGGGCAATATGGAAAGCAAGAAACTCTGTTTGTTTTGATAAAAAAGTTCGGACACCAATTGCTATAGTCCGTCATGCCTCGTGCCCTAATAAGTTCTTGGGCGTGTCTTTACTCCAAGGAAGAAGAGGGGCGCCATCAAGTCCGGCATTTCAATCTTCTTTGAGAGATTCTTTGTCAACCTACTCGGCAAGAAGAACAAGAATGACAAGTCTATCCATCAGATTGAAGACGGCGACAACAACCGGATGCGTGAAGACGGAGTTGGCATGTGGCTTCCGAAGTTCTACCATCGATTGAAGACGGCATTGTTGACCTAAAACCCCACCCAAGAAAACCCCAATCTCACCTCGTCGGTGTGGTCCTCCAAATGAGTCGGAGTTGGAGAGTGTGGCGACGCAGGGCCCGGCGACGGCGGCGCTTCCCATCTAACGAAGCTGGCTTGGCGGGGACAACATCCCAACCACGTGCCACCGCCGACGAGCTAGTTTTCGATGCCCCTCCGATAACGCTTGTATTTCTTTGGGTAATGCGACCCCTCGACTGTATGATTTTTCGACCTTCCCGCGTCCCCGGACTGAAGCCCTCGCCGAGGTCGAGGGGGAGGCCACGACGCGCTGCGCGCTCCCCTTGCAGACCTTCATTGCCTTCACTGGTCCGGAGAACTTGCCATGTGAGTCACGCTCCTAGAGGCTCGTGCGTACGACTGGGCGGGATTCTTCAACCCCGCCTTAGTCTTGGCTGCAATGGGGCAGAGGCGTCGCCGGCGAAAAAACCCCCGTTGAGGTAGGTGGAAGCGGATGGGTGAAGGGGGGGATGAGATGCAGATGTGGCTGAGTAAACGAGGTGGGTTCCAGAAGGGATTTATAGGTCGTTTGCGATATAACTCGTTAAATAAAATCGTTCACGCTAACAATAGAAAAATGCATGGTTAGCATAATGGTAAGACTCCATTGGTTATTAAGATGAGGTGCTAGGTTCGAATCCTAGGTGCCATTTGTTTTTCTTATTACAACATTTCATTTTTTGCTTCAAATCCTTTTAAAATACATTAATGAAGGTAACAAAATCTAAAAATTTGGTGGGACATCACCTTTTGCTGTAGCTTGTTGAAGAAAAAATCTGAGTCGATTCAAAGAAAGTGTTGCTACACATCCTCACAATGGCTCACATTTCTCACACATGTTCTAGTCACTAGGTGAGAGATGCCAATGGTAGTGTGAAATGTGTAGTACCACTTTCTCGAAATCATCTCAAAACTTTTTGGGGTGTCTATGGAAGCAAACTTTGGTGTTCTAGTGCTTTTTGCAATTTTTTAGCTTTATTTTGATATTTAAACATTTTTTCTTGAGTAAATCAACAAATAATCACAAGAATAGGTAAACTTGTTACGAAAATTACACAAATGCACATAGCATCATAGTTTGGCTCCATGAAAACCCCAAAAAAAGTTTGAGATGATTCAAAGAAAGTGTTACTACACATCTCACACTAGCTTGAGCATCTCTCACTTAGTGACTAGAACAGTGTGAGAGATGTGGGCCATTGTGAGGATGTGCAAAAACACTTTCTCGAGACTGACTCAAATGTTTTTGTCAACATGGTTCACCAAAAGGATGTGTCCTTGCAAAATTTTAGATTTTTTAACCTACATTTGGGTATTTTAACATTTTTTTTGACTAAATCATGAAATAATCACAATAATAGGTAAACTTGGTCTAAAAATTGCACAAATGCACACAACACCATAGTTTGGTTCCCTAGAGACCCCAAAAAGTTTGAGATGATTCAGAGAAAGTGCTACTACACATCTCACACTAGCTTGAGCATCTCTCACTTAGTGACTAGAACATGTGTGAGAGATGTGGGCCATTGTGAGGATGTGCAGCAACACTTTCTCAGAATGGACTCAAATTTTTTTGTCAACATGGTTCACTAAAAGGAGGTGTCCTTGCAAAATTTTAGATTTTTTAACCTACATTTGGGTATTTTAACATTTTTTCTTGACTACATCAAGAAATAATCACAATAATAGGTAAACTTGGTCTAAAAATTGCACAAATGCACACAACACCATAGTTTGGTTCCCTAGAGACCCTAAAAAGTTTGAGATGATTTAGAGAAAGTGTTACTACACATCTCATATTAGCTTGAGCATCTCTCACTTAGTGACTAGAACATGTGTGAGAGATGTGGACCATTGTGGGGATGTGCGGAACACTTTCTCGAATGGACTCAAATTTTTTTATCCACGTTCTACATCAAAAGGAGGTGTGCATGAAAATTTTTAGATTTTTTTACCTTGATTTTGGTATTTTAACATTTTTTCTTGACTAAATCAAGAGATAATCAAAATAATAAGTAAACTTGGTCTAAAACTTGCACAAATGCACACAACACCATAGTTTGGTTCCCTAGAGACCTCAAAAAAGTTTAAGATGATTTAGAGAAAGTGTTACTACACATCTCACACTAGCTTGAGCATCTCTCACTTAGTGACTAGAACATGTGTGAGAGATGTGGCCCATTGTGGGGATGTGCAGCAACACTTTCTCGGAATGGACTCAAATTTTTTTTGTCCACGTTCTACACCAAAAGGAGGTGACCATGCAAAATTTTTGATTTTTTTACCTTGATTTTGGTATTTTAACATTTTTCTTGACTAAATCAACAAAACCGACGCCGCCTACCTAATCTATCGGTCCCCGCCTCCCCTAATCCCTCTTCACGTTCCGCCGCCGCCTCCCCCGAATCCGCGGTTGCCGACCCCCCGCGACCGACCTCGCCGGCTCCGAGAAGATGGTGAAGGACGAAGCTTCGGTTCCACGGCGTCGAGGGGCGGCGGCTCGGCAAATGCGATCTCGGTGCATCCATCGGCATAGGGGGCGGCGGCGACGCCGGCCGCCGTTGAAGAAGTACAAGGCTCTCCCGTGCTCCCCCCTTTGCCGCTCCCAAGACCTCGTCGGTGACCCACGTGAGAATCCGCCGCCCCCAACTCCTTGTTCATACAATGACTGTTCATACTTTTGTAAGATTTTTTGTATAGTTTTTGCTTAGCCCTATTCATACATCCACTGTGGGATTTAGAGGTGGCAAAATTAGGTAGGTAGATCTATTTTAGAGGCTAATACATCTATTTAGAGTTCGATATGATTTCATGCTTTTTTTCCACGCTGGGATTACTCCATTTCCATTTATGCAAACGGAAATATAGAAATGTTGGGATAACATTAGAAGATTTTGGGTCACCAGACCAATTTCTTTTAATCCAGTTCTCCTTAGTGAGCACAACATCATAAGTCATTTGCCATAGGAAAATTTTAATAGGTAATTTTACTTGTCCAGATGTTTTTATGATATGAAACCAGAATTAGAAATGGTCAAGGCCTCATAAACAGATTTGACTGTAAATTTAGACTTCTTAGACAAATTCCAAAACACGTAATCGGGAGAATCATTGAAATAGAAACATGCATGTCGAGCTTTAATGTTATCCCAATTTTCCTTTAAACTCCCATATAGCCATCTCCTAAAAGCCACAAAGTGGTTCCATTCCTTACCTCTAAAAACTGTGATATTCTTGTTTTTCGGTTAAATAGCACGAGATCAAAGCATAAAACATATCTCAAGAATTTTACGGGTATCATCCGTTTGGTAGTCTTGAGTAGGACTTAATGTCCAAGAATGTTTACTTTTACGTTATGTAGTGTTAAGTGAGCCTCGTGAATTTGAGTTCTTGAGAGATACTTGAGAAGTGTATGGACAGGTGTGATCCACACGGGAACTTAAACCTGCATGTTTTGAAAGAATGCTTTTACATTACACTTTTCTTCGTTATGCTTACAAACAATTATAGTTCAACTTTCTCAACATTTCACTATTTCAGGAATGTATCTGCTGCAATGAGAACAATCCATGCGGAGAACACGATGATGGAGCTGTACTTGAAGCACAACCAGAGAATCATGCATGTGGAGGCGCTGCGCCACATGTGCTAAGGATATTAAATTTTTGCAGACTTTTGTGGGCGATCAGGATGCAAAGATGATTAGGAGGGTGGAATCTCTTGAGTGCCGGTTGGATTTGACAAAGCTTGATCAGAAAGATCTGCAGGAGGAACTGAAGAAGACAAATGAACTCGTCGACAAGTATGCCCTCAAAGTTGTCTCAAATGAAATTTTTTTTCAAGGAGAAGGACAATATCATCAAAGAATTGAAGCGAGAACTGGAGGAAGTGAAGAAGAAGTTTGGACACTCTGGCTGAACACTCCGCCAAACACCGCTTGATGCCCAACCTATCTATAGATATATGTATTTAGAAGTTATAAATGTAATTGAGAACAAGTAGCACTAAAGTTTGGTTTGGTGGCATCTGCGATGCCGAGATATTTTCGTCTTGTGGTGCATACCCTGGTTGTGACCCCAGGAGCTTAAGTAATATATTTTAGAACTTTTTACCTTGATTTTGGTCTTTTAACTGAATGTTTGGAATGTGTAGTTCCACCATGAAGTCATTAGAATAATATCACTGCCACAATCACACAACAAAAAGTCCAAAAAAAGGTAAATAAAATAGTATTCTAATCGAGAATGGATATGGCTTTTGTTCCCTGAATGCTTATCTAATCTGCCTTGTCTCATAGCAGCCTTGATGTTTTGGTTTGTTTCTAGTGATGTATTGCTTATCTAATCAAATTTCTTGCAAAATCTGCGATATGATCTTTGGCAGTTCAAGAGACTATTAAGATGCTGCCACCAAAAAAAAAAAAAAAAAAAATAAAAACTTCCCAAATTTGAAAGTGTCCATATTACCACCTAAACCAAAATATAAGTACTAATCTAATGCAAACAACTAAATAGCACAATGGTAACACTCTCTAAGGTTGAGTCGTAGGTGCCAAGTTCAAACCCCTAAGGATCTTAATTGTTTTGGTATAATCAACATTTACGTTCTTTTTCTTTCTTTTGCTTTCTCTATTTTTTTCTTTTTTTAACTTTTTTGTGTGTGATCATGGCATATTTTGTCTCCCAAAACACAACAAAAGAGTTTGAGATTATTTCGAAAAGTGGTACTACACATCTCACACTATCATGAGCATCTCTCACCTATTGACTAAAACATGTGTGAGAGATGTAAGCCATTGTGAGGATATGTAACAACACTTTCTTAGAATGGACTCAATTTTTTTTCAACATGCTACATCAAAAGGAGGTGTCAATGCAAAGTTTTAGATTTGTTTAGCTTTATTTTGGTATTTTATCATTTGTTCTTGACTAAATCAACAAATAATCACAATAATTGGCAAACTTGGTCTAAAAATTTCACAAATGCACACAACATCATAGGTTGGCTCTATAGACACCCCAAAAAAGTTTGAGATAATTTCGAGAAAGTGGTACTACACATCTCACACTATCATGAGCATCTGTCACCTAGTGACTAGAACATGTGTGAGAGATGTAAGCCATTGTGAGGATATGTAACAACACTTTCTTAGAATGGACTCAATTTTTTTTTTCAACATGCTACACCAAAAGGAGGTGTCAATGCAAAGTTTTAGATTTTTTTAGCTTTATTTTGGTATTTTAACATTTTTCTTGAGTAAATTAACAAATAAATAATAATCACCAAAATAGGTAAAAGTTGGCCTGCTTTTTTTTTTTTTATTTTGACAAAACCCGGCTTTAGCGCAAGTTCCCCTCAAAATCCCTCTTCATATTCCACCGCGCCTACCATAATCCCTTTTCACATTCCGCCGCCGCGCGACCACCGACCAGCCACAACCGACCTCGCCGGCTCAGAAGATGGTGAAGGACCAAGCCCGGTCGCCCGGCGGCGTGGGTTGCGAGTCCAGCGGCATAGGTGGCGGCGGCGGCGACATCGGGCCGTTGAAATCTCATGTTTGGTTTGGAAATTGATGGCGACACTTGTGGACTTGTGGGATACCTATATCGGGGGTATCCCAAAACATCGACTAATCACGGCAAAAGCCCAAAAGCGGCACTCGGCCCGATCGGCATCAACGCGAGCTCGGCCGGTGGTACTTCCGCCTCGCCTTGCGAGCCACGAGCTCCTCCTCGTCTGAGCTCTGGCCGGAGACCAAGCTCCGCGCCCGCGAGCCCCGACCATACCCCGAACTCCGTCTCGAGCGAGTTCACGATCCCGAGCTCCGAGCTTGGAGAAATCGGGGAACCCACAGTCTCGCCGAGGCGTCACGTCGACTTACCCGAGCTTACGGTCCCTCACGGACCCCGACCCCGCGGTTCCGCGAGCAGCGCGACTGCGGTTCGAGCTCCGAGCTCGGCAACTCGTGATCCGTCAAGACAACCTCCGTCAAACTTCGACTCATCACGACCTCCGGGCGTACAATCTCGCATCACGCAACCGTGAAGATCGCGCGGCATGTACGACCCGGGATCGCTCGACCTCTTCCGTCTCGTGCGAGCTCTTCCGGGCGTCCGCGGCTGCATGCGCTCTTTTAAGCCTCGTATGAGCTCTCCGCCGCGGGATCTTTTTTTCCGCCTCGTCGAGCTCTCCCGCCACGAGCTCTTCTCGTCATGGGCGAGCGAGGTGGATAGTTGAACCCCTCTCCGCCTCGTCTGAGCTCTCCCGACAACGAGTTCTTCTCCGCCCTTCGCGCGACCTCGAGCTCGGAACAGCGTGGAGCCCACGAGCTCCAAGTCTCGAGAACCGCATCCCACCACGCCGCATACCGCCAACCGCTATACGACAAAAGGGCGTCATCCGAGTACTGAGGCGGGCCATCCCGACGAGGCGCATTCCCACTACGACCGCGGCGGGGTATGGGGCGGATTCCGCCCATCCCGGAACCCGGCGTGCGGCGGCGGCCGAGTGCGGCGGGACACGCCACGAACAAGCCCACGGCGACCCACGGTGAAACGTCACGACCTATGGGTCCCTCGTCATTTAACACTTTACCCCTTCTATTTTGTGTTCTTCTCCTCTTTAGTCCCTCTCCATGTGACATCTATATACCTCCCCTTGCGGCTATAAAAGGGGGGTTTCGGTCCACGAGGAGGCGGCGGTTCTCACCTCTCAACCCTCGCATACGAAACACTACGATCATCACTCCACTCCACCCACACAGAGACTTGGGAGCCAGCCTCCCTCTCTCGAACAGCTTGTATTCTCCCCAATACGAGCATTTGAGCTCGGCCACATAGTGACTCAATTGGAGGCCCGGACTAGGGCACCGATTTGCCCGAACCCGTATAAACCTTGCGTCTTGTGTCCCTTGAGCTAAGCCATCGGAGCCCCACACGAGCCATACGATTGTCTTGTATGCGTGGCATACCCCGATATTAGACCCACGGCGGTTGGCGCGCCCGGGTAGGGGAAGCGCTCGTGTGGCGATAGTCACCGCTCCGATGGCTTCATCCACCACGTCCACCCGGCTCCCGGCTCCGATGTGTGCCGAGACGGCGGCGGCCTTCGCCTCACGTCGACCGAAGTCCCTCATTGAGGTCACTTTCCTCGGCCCACACAAGCTTCGCCCGACTTCGAGTCGGCGCGGGGATCCGATTCCCGCACCACCGAGTCCCTATTCGCTCCCGCCGCGGACCGTTCCGCAGCGGCAGAGGACCCGGCGGGGCTCCGCCCGCGTGCGACCTGCACCGTGCGGCCGCCCGCACCTCCACCCGGCGCGCGTGCCGCGCGACCTGGACCCACGAGGACCGGCGCCTCCGTCCCACGAGATCCCATCATCATACGACTAGACGCCGCGGGCTTCCTCCCCTCGTCTCACGCGGCGGGGCGTCGCGGCGGGGAGGCCATGGGGCGTACCCGCCCGCCACGAGCAGCGCCCGCGGCGCGGCCGAGCTGAGCTTCGTACAAGTCGCTGCTCACCCGCGCGACCTCATGGCCGGTATCACCACACGCGGACAAGTGCCGACTTCGGCCTCCGATCCGCTCCCGCGTGAATTCAGGTCCTGATCCACCGGTCACCGCCACGCCGCACGACCTGCGGACCGTACGAGCTCCCAGCCTCCGACCCGCACAACCTTGGGGACTCCGCGTGTCCGTGCGCCACGTCACGGTCGACCTGGAGACCGCCGCGACTTCAGCCCGCCAAGCACGACCTATAAGCCGCAGGGGCCGCCCGCACTCCGTCCCGACTCGCACGACTTACCAGTCGTGGGGCCGACCGAACGACCTCGAGGTCGGGCAAGCGCTCCCGCTTCGACCGACACGCCTTTGGAGGGCGGGCGCGCGTGCCTCTCGCCCGGCCGCGAGCTGTAGGTCGCGAGACCGTCTCGCCCCGCACATCTCCGCGTGCTAGGGGGACGGGCGGTCGGACCTGCCGCTCGCAACCTCGAGGTCGAGCTGGCGCAACACCGCGCGCGACTTCGCGGCTGCCCTGCTCCGCCGCGACTTAGGGTCCGCGTGGTCACGAATCATCGCTTTTCCGTTCAGCGTGACTGTGAGTCACTGTACGGGCGCTCCGACTCGCCGCGACCTCGCCATGAGCTCCGTCTGGACGGACAAATCCGAGGCTGCGCGCGCCTAGCTACTTGCATGTCCATACCTATATATATACACTATATATGTATGCATGCACATGTCGGATTTGCTTGGCTCTCCTCCCTTGCTTTGCATGTCTCGCGCGAAGAGATCGACGTTGAGATCGCGAGGCCATGCGCTTGCCCGGAGCCTACGCTCTCGCCCGCGCGTCCCAGCTGCGAAGCCTATGCCCCCCCTTCTTTGTCCACACACTCCCCGCCAAGGCCTACGCGCGGCGCCGCGTGTGCCGCAGTCTAACGCAACGCCATCTTCGGGATCCACCAGCGAAGGCCGTCTGCGAGGTCCCGCGCCATTGCAAGTTCGGCCGTCGAGGCCTCCGGGTCGGACGACGAGGCCGCCCGAGAGTCCGCTTCAGCGCTGTTTGCCGAGTCAACCTCCGGGACCACGCGACTTGTTTGCGACTCGTACGACCTCCGGCTCCGCCACAAGCTCTCTTGACGAGCTCGAGCTCCGTCACCAAATTTCGCGGACTGTCAAGTGCGTCTACAGACTCAGCGTACATCATCAAGACCCAAAGCTCACCTGTGCGCTTCAAGCCGCCCGCCGAGGCCGTGCACCAAGAACCGCGCTCCATACGACCAATGGGTCTTCAAGGCATCATCGCCCTCGCAACAACCTCGGGTCGGGGGCGTCGGGGAGCACGCGCCCGCCCGTCTCGCGACCTCGTGGGGTTGCCTCGCCTCGCGACGCCGCACCTCGTCACGCGTGGGGGTGCCCGTCTCGCCGCGACCTCATGGTACTCGGGGGCTGCAGCGAGCGCCCATCGAGCAAAGCTACCTGCGCACACAACCACCGCAAGCCGATGCATGTGTGCATGCAAGGCTAAACAAAGAAAGTGTGCTCACTAAGAATAGCACAAAGGATTGTCCAACGCGATCGAGGTCAACTTCGCCTCGCACGATCTACCAGTCGCGGGTCCGTCCCGCATGACCTCGAGGTCGGACGACTGATCTCCTCCTCACGTAACGTCGCACGACCAACAGGCCGGGGAGCCAACTTCGCCCAGGGATCCTTCCGGCCACGAGCTGTCTACTGCCGAACTTCTCCGAGCTCTTCACCAACGAGCCTCGCCGAGCCCGGCCACGAGCTCCCCGCCGCCGAGCTTGTCCACGCTCTGCCGCCGAGCTCGGCCACGAGCTCTCCGTCGCCGAACTTCTCCTTGCTCTTCACCAACGAGCCTCGCCAAGCCCGACCACGAGCTCTCCGCCACCGAGCTCCATCATGAACTTCTCCGAGCTCTTCACCGACCAGCTTTGCCGAGCTCTACCGCGTCCAAAGGCTCCGACCTCGACTGCTCGTGCAACTGCTCACCCCGACACATACAAGAGCTCCGACAATCGAGTCGTCACCAACGTCCGAAACATCGAACAGCTACGTCTCTTTTACCCTTAACGTACATCGCAAATTACCGTCCAATGCAAAAATTTGTGCGAGCATTGGATCCTTTTCTGTTTAGGCTGTTGAGCAACGGCCGCCCTTTACCTCGAGCGAGGACAGCCCTTGCTCGGAGGCTACAGAGGACGGGGCGCACACCCCACGTTTTTACCAACTTTTTTCGCAAAATATACTATGGTCACACCCGATCCGTTCGGGTATTGTTTGCTCTCTTTCTCTTCACTTATCGGGAACATCGTCCGACTAAGCTATAAGTCGAAGTCACGAGGCATGGCGCGATCGCCTATCGATCTCCTACGCCCCCGCGGCTACGGAAAAAGGGCCCGCCATCTGCTCCTCTAAAACCCGACCTCGAGCTTAGGAACTCGATGAGGCCTTTAAGAGAGAAAAGAAAGAACAAACAACACGAGACTTTTACGATTAAAGTTATTTGCCTTGACTCCGGGGACTTTGTTCATTTACAACCAAAAGAGGCATTGCCTCGATCTACATCTACTTCTATGATTGTGCGGAGTGCGTCAAAAGCGTCGGCGTCGCCATCGGCGACCTCGGGTCCAATCGACCTCTTTCGCATCGCATTTAACTCCTTTCGTGCGAAACTCCGACCTCCCAAAGCGCCACAACTCATCTGCGACTCATACGACCTCAAGCCATCACGACCTGAGCTCGCGGCGAGAGGAGCACGACTTCGGTCGACGAGTCTCCGCCACGCCACGACCTCCACAACAACGTCGCGGTCGCACGGAGTGGTCCGCCCCCGAGCAACCGTCCGTCTCGGCGTGACTAGAGGCGAAAAGCGTCGGCCTCCGACTCGTGCAACTAACGACCACGGTACGTTAGGCCTCCGATTCGGCGATTAACGACGCGGATGAGGTAAAAATAAAAAACCTTATGCACCGCCGCGACTTGGCCCGTCCGGCCACCTCACACTCCCGGGCCTCGCCGCGCCGCTCCGCCCTCCGTCCCGCCGCGACCTGGCGGGGAGCAGCCCGCCTTCACCTCGACACCCGCCTCCGTATCGCACAACCTCTGCCCCGCTCGTGTTCGCGACTTCGGCGCCCGCGCGATCTCGCTGCGTTAAGCGCGAGCTCTTCCCCGCGCGACCTGGCTCCCGTTCGCCTCGCGCGCGACCGGGCAGCTTCGCACACCGCGCGCCCGGCGTGGCGAGTCTAGCGCGTCCGCCGCGACCTAGCACCCGCCTCGCGAGCACGGGGGCGCTGACCGCCGCGACCCGGCCACACGCGACTGTGACCTCGCGGTTTGGGACCGGAAGTCGCCTCCGTCCCACACGGCCGCCGCGACCTCCGTTCCACATGGCCGGCTCGCCCGCGACCTGCAGGCCGCTCCACGCCTGCGCCCAAGCGGTCCGGAGAGGCATAGGCGCACACGTCCTCGGGAGCAATGACACCCGCGACCTCGCGGTTTGTGACCGGAAACAACCTAGAAAGGCACCCTCGACTTCCGCAACGGCGGTAAAAGTCGGAAGAACGCAAAAGCGCGGCGGCTACGCTCCATCACGGGATGGACGCGATCACGCCCATGGTTGAAGGCCGGCCCGCCGAGGGTTCGACGGCCGCCGTGGGTCAACCCGGCGAGGGACATGTCGACAGAGCGCCCGGCGGCCTAAGTCTGCGTGCACGAGCATCGCGGAGCTCGGCGACTTGTGCTCAAGTCGCCCGGTTGCAACAAATCGACCTTTGATTTCCTCTGACGGCGAGGAGCGGCGAGCCCTCGAGAATCTCGATAGATCTCGAGAATTATAAAGGTTGAGGCCTTTGGAACAAGAGGTCGATCCACTAGCTGATCGGGACTAACGGTGACGAGCTCGGGCCTCTCTTGAGCTACCCGCTAGTAACTCACCGAGCACTTCGTCTCGGCCATCGAGGCAAGACGAGGCACGAGCTCGCCCCACCTCTCCGCGAGAGAGCAGAATGGGGAACGAAAACGAAAAAATGACTCAATCGAAAGTCAAGACGAACTCCGCCTATCGACTCAAAATGCAAGCCTTGGGGGCTACACCCGGCGGATGCGCTAGCGCATCTTCCGGAACGGGAACGAACCCAACAGCGATCACGACGACCTCGACCTCGGCCTTAAGCGCATGAGGGAGAATCCATCTCCCCAAAACGGTCGAGGGCCATCGAGCTCTGGCTCACCCTCTCCACAGGCAACCATGGGGAAACGAACGAAAACACGAATCAATCAAAGCCTCCGCGGGAACTTCTCGTTCCCACGGAGCCTCGGGGGCTACACCCGCGG
Source organism: Hyparrhenia diplandra (assembly GCA_015847255.1). Lineage (NCBI taxonomy): Eukaryota > Viridiplantae > Streptophyta > Magnoliopsida > Poales > Poaceae > Hyparrhenia > Hyparrhenia diplandra. Next base: position 72,466 of record JADLZK010007050.1, on the reverse strand, counting down.
GTGCGCTCGCGCGCACCCCGCGGACAAAGTCAACCCCGAGCATGGCCCCTATCCTCACCACGATCTCGAGGTCATCGCAAAACGTCTGGAGGAGACTCCATCTCCCCCAGACGCTCGGGGGCTACTGTGGGATACCTATATCAGGGGTATCCCAAAACATACGACTAATCACGGCAAAAGCCCAAGCGGCACTCGGCCCCGATCAGCATCAACGCGAGCTCGGCCCACGGTGGTACTTCCGCCTCGCACGAGCACGAGCTCCTCCTCGTACGAGCTCACAAGCCGGAGACCAAGCTCCGCGCCGCGCGAGCCCGACCATACACCCGAACTCCGTCTCGAACGAGTTCACGATCCCCGAGCTCCGAGCTTGGAGAAATCGGGAACCCACAGTCTCGCCGAGACGTCACGTACGACTTACCCGAGCTTACAGTCCTACGGACCCCGACCCGCGGTTCCACGGAACGCGCGACCTGCGAGTTCCGAGCTCCGAGCTCGGCAACTCGTGATCCCGTCAAGACAACCTCCGTCAAACTTCGACTCATACGACCTCCGGAGCGTACAATCTCGCATCACGCAACCGTGAAGATCGCGCGGCATGTACGACCCCCGGGATCGCTCGACCTCTTCCCGTCTCGTGCGAGCTCTTCCAGACGTCCGCGGCTGCATGCCGCTCTTTCCGCCTCGTATGAGCTCTCCCGCACGGGATCTTTCCGCCTCGTACGAGCTCTCCCGCACGAGCTCTTCTCGTCATGGACGAGAACGAGGTCGTCAGTTGAGCCCTCTCCGCCTCGTACGAGCTCTCCCGACAACGAGTTCTTCTCCGCCCTTCGCACGACCTCGAGCTCGGAACAACGTGGAGCCACGAGCTCCAAGTCTCCGGACCGCATCCCACCACACCGCATACCGCCAACCGCTATCACGACAAAAAGGGCGTCATCCGAGATACAGACGGGCCATCCCGACGAGACGCATTCCCACTACGACCGCGACGGGGTATGGGACGGGATTCCGCCCATCCCCCGGAACCCCGCGTACGACGACGACCGAGTGCGACGGGACACGCACGAACAAGCCCACGACGACCACAGTGAAACGTACGACCTATGGGTCCCTCGTCATTTAACACTTTACCCCTTCTATTTTGTGTTCTTCTCCTCTTTAGTCCCTCTCCATGTGACATCTATATACCTCCCCTTGCGGCTATAAAAGGGGGGGTTTCGGTCACAGGAGGCGGCAGGTTCTCACCTCTCAACCCTCGCATACGAAACACTACGATCATCACTCCACTCCACCCACACAGAGACTTGGGAGCCAGCCTCCCTCTCTCGAACGACTTGTATTCTCCCCCAATACGAGCATTTGAGCTCGGCCACATAGTGACTCCAATTGGAGACTGGACTAGGGCACCGATTTGCCCGAACCAGTATAAACCTTGCGTCTTGTGTCCCTTGAGCTAAGCCATCGGAGCCCCACACGAGCCATACGATTGTACTGTGTCTGTGGCATACCCCCGATATTAGACCACGACAGGACTAATCCTTGCTCTAAGTGTATGACTTTAGAAAGGATTAGAAGGATGACAAGGAGCATGATGATCATGAACATGGACAATGGTGGTGGACATGATGGATTGTCAAGCTCGATGATCGGCTTGAGAGGAACCCGGGAGATCAAGGCAAAGGTATTCTTGATAGGGTTTTCCTTTCGGTGATCAAGACACGATAGAGCGTGTGATCACATTATAGGATAGATAGCCGACTATCAAGAGGGGATGCCGCGACAATCCTTGCATGAAGTGCTTCTAGGTCCAATTGACTTGCATATTGCATTTAGGACAATGAGAGCACTAACTTCGATCTTGCCTAACTTATCGATGAGCTAACATGCATGGTAATGTGATCATCTTGGACGTGTTGGCAACCCATGGCAAGAGGCGAAGCAAGGTTGAAGCAAAGAACGACAACAAAATGAAGAACACGCAGAAAACCAGCACCGGACGCTGCACCGGACGCTGGACACTGCACCGGACGCACGCACCGGTGGCACCGGTGGTCGGGTCCGGTGGCAGGATCCAGTAAGCATGTTTTGGGCTCGGCTCAGTTTTATGCACCGGACGCCGGCACCGGAAGCAGGCACCGGACGCACGAAGGAGGCCGTTAGCCGTGGGCCCGAGGCTTGTCGTTTCTGACCGGAAGCACGCACCGGACTCAGCACCGGACGCGCTGGTGGTTCCGGTGGGTGCGTCCGGTGCACCCGCAGAAGGCAAATTTTTTAGAGCAACGGCTCTATTTCGAGAGGGGGCCTATATATACTTGGATGGCCGGTTGCTAGCTCTCTCTCTTGCACATTTGAACACTCCTACACACTTGTGAGCTTGTGAGACTCCTCTCCACTCATGTCTTCACTCTAACTTCGAATCTTGAGTGAGTTTGAGAGTGATAGAAGTGCATTGCTTGATTAGTCTTGCATCTAGAGGCACTTCATCCTTGGAGAAGCCGCGGGATTCTTGTTTTCTTGGGAATTTGCTTGGTTCCCTAGCGGCTTGGAGCAAGAGGCGGTGTTGAGCTCGATTGGAGCTTGTTCAAGGCCACACCGGTGGTGATTGTGAGGGGTTGAGCCTTACCCCGCGGGAGGTACGCGAAAGGCATCACTAGTGGATTGCTCGTGGCTTGTTGGACCCTCTCTTGTGTTCGGTTGATTGAGCTCCCACCGGGGATTTGGCATAGGCCATTAAGCTTATCATCCGTCAAGTGAGTGTGTCGCCACAACGGGGAGTAGCGTGCCGGCAAGCACGTGAACCTCGGTGAAAAATCATCGTGTCGCTTGTCATTGCTCGTTGGAGATTTCTTGTACACGGTGATTGGCTTCCACCTCGACTCTACACCGGTGGTATTGTATTCTAGCATCTCTTGCTTTACCTTCGTAGTGTATCTTGTTAGGGTGCTTAGAGTAAGTAGCTTGAGTAGTGTATTAGGTTGCTTAGCCTTGTTAGCTTCTAGTCGGTAAACTAGTTAGACTTGCTTGTTCACCTAGGTGTAAAAGTAGAGACTTAGCCTTGTGTGAATTAGAGACAATAGAATTGTCTTGTGGCTTGCATAGCTAGTTGAAGCCTTGCTTATTTGCTACGCCACCTTATTGTCTAACCCGGTTGCTTAGTGTTGTTTGTAGAATTTTTAATAGGCTATTCACCCCCCTAGCCATTAGGACCTTTCAGCCGTCGTGGAAGAAGTTGAAGGCTCTCCTAGGCTCCCCCGCTGCCGCCCATCCCGCCACTCCCAAGACCTCGTCGGTGACCCACGTGAGAATCCACCGCCCCCACACCTTGTTCATACAATGACTTCATACTTTTGCAAGATTTTTTTGATAGTATATGCTTAGCCCTATTCATACATTCACTGTGGGATTTAGAGGTGGTAAAATTAGGTAGGTAGATCTATTTTAGAGGCTGATACATCTATTTAGAGGTTATATGGCTAATGAAAATGAGGTTGTAATTGCGGATGTGGAGTATTGATTCTAGAGTCAAGTCTCAATGCTTATTAGCAAGACACATATTGTATCTCTTGTATGTCTCATCTTTGATCGATCATATATGTTTAGTTCCTCAGTCTGATTGTTTATTGTTTTGAGAAGATGCAAATGCAAATGTTATGAATCATGGATATAGCAAGATAGTAATGACGCCTTGAGCATGCATTTTCTATTTTATTCTTTACTAGAAGCATATATCATCTTTTGGTGCATGGACAAAGTGTCACGGTGTTAGCATAGCGTGACAAAGGTTATTTACATGGGCATATTATTTTCTTTTAAGATGTTGATATGGATACATGTATTGAAAGAATTTTGGAAGAATGCTTTCTGTTACACTTTCTGTTATGCTTACAAATAATTATTGTTCAACTTTATGAACATTTCACTATTTAGGAGACTGATTTTACCTTTCAAATGATTTTGTTGCCTTCATGTATTTCAGGAATATATGTGCTACAACAGAACTATCGATGCGGAGGACGGGATGATGGAGCTGTACTTGAAGCTCAACAAAAGAATCATTCATCTGGAGGGCACATACGAGGTCGAATGCATCAAATGCACTGAGGATATTGAACTTCTGCAGAAGGTGTTGGCCAATCAGGATGCATAGATGGTTAGGAATATGGTGGAATCTCATGAGGTCCAGCTGCAGTCGGCTCAGCTTGCTCTGAAAGAGCAGCAGGAGGAACTGAAGATGGCAAAGGAATTCCTCGAAAAGTTTGCTGAAATTTGTTTCAAGAAGGACAAGCTCATCTCAGATTTGAAGGAGGAGCTGGAGGAAGTGAAGAAGAAGCTGAACTAGGGGCCAACAACACGCTTGATGCCCAACCTATCTATAGATATATGTATATAGGAGTTATAAATGTAATTGAGAACAATTAGCAAAGTTTGGTCTGGTTGCATCTGGAACACATAGGGATGCCACATGCAGATATTTTGGTACTCTGGTCTGCCCTGGGTTGTGATCCCAGGAGCTTAAGTAATATATTTTATATTTTTTACCTTGATTTTGGTCTTTTAACATGTTCTCAATGTTAGTGAGACATGTATATATAGTTGAATGTTTGGAATATGTAGTTCCACCATGAAGTCATTAGAATAATATCACCGCCATGATCACAATAAAAAGTCCAGAAAAAGATAAATAAAATAGAATTAGCAAAAGAAGAAAAAAATAGTAAATCAAAAATTTTGCCTCAAACAGGTTTCGAACCTGAGTAATAAGGAAGAAACTGAGGGAGTGGTACCACCGTGATAGTGAGAAGTTTTTGATGTGTTCGAGATCCAAAGTCTTTAAAACATATTCTGAGGCCCCTCCCATCTTCTTCCATATATACATATAGAATCCTATTCATCACTAATCCCACCCCATCCCCAAACCCGCCGCATTTTATTTCCATCCAACTGTCGCCATTTCCGCCGCCGCTGCCGCCACCGCTTGCAACACCATCTCGGCCCCTTCCGCCGCCCAATCGCCGGCTCCGGCAAGATGCCTAAGTCGAGGCAAAGAACCCCGACCAGTCCGTCCGGGCTAGCCGGCAGAAGCACGACCGGGGGACCGGCGGTGGACCAGCGACCCCGACGGTGTGGTGGTTATCCGGGACTCACGACCCCTTGGCGTTCTTGCGCTCCAGCTCACGGCGTGTGAAGAGGGCCTCGCGTCGGCAAGGGCTCGCGACACATACGGCTCTGGCGTTCACGGCGTGCCGCCGGGCTTCAAGCTGGTCGGTCCCGATGCCTCGCCGGCGGCGGCACCTCCACCTCAAGGGTCTTTGCGTTCAAGCGGGAAGGCCGCCGCCACCTCCCCCATCCTACCCCCCCCGGTCGCATTCCTCTCATAGTTCACTTTAGATACATATCCAGATTAGAGTGGGGTTTTCTCAGTTCATTTGGCGTTTTCTTTTTTTTCGGATTATGCAATCTAGATCCCCCTTTATGCTATGTGCCATTGTCATTGGCAATCATAAGATCATAGGTATATTTAACAGAAAATCTTTTGTTTTTGCCTAATCTCCGGATGATTGAGTCCTCGAAATCTGAAAATCTTTGTTTTTCAGATTTTGCAATGTAGATTGAAAATGTAGTATCCATATATAAAAAGAAGTTTGTGTGCTATGCATTTCGGACATTGGATTGTACTTGTTTTGTTGGCACTTGACCCATTCAAATTTTGACTAGTCATCATTGACACATTATGTTTAATCTGGATAGTATTGGCACTTTAGGTTTTAGAAATTAATCCTATGAGTCAAATTTTGAATGTCTGAGCTCAAGCTTGGATGCTCCATTTTTTTTTTGACTATTAGACATTGACTAGCTGTACAACTTTTAGTGTCAAATTTGTAACTATTTTGTCAAATGCAAATGTGTGTAATTGTACAGGTCTTGGCCCATTGATGTTAATCTGTTACTATGCAAATGAAGATCTCATATGAAAGAACTATCTGTGATATGATGTACTCTGTGTAACAGCTTCTATTAAAACAAATTTTTGTTCAAATTATTAATTTATGTTCCTCTGATCATATTGCAGCCTTGTTTCTCCTGTCGCAAGTATGTCGACAATGAGGTCAAGAAGCTCAAGGGAGAGCTTATGGAGATGGTGGAGCCCCTGAAGGAGCAGGCTGTGAAGGATGTCCAAAAGATCTATTTGCTGGAGTGCAATTTTAATCACACGTTGCAAATCATCGAGGGATTGAGGAAGCAGGTGAAGCAGCTGCAGTAGACTGTGTTCCAGAATTGAGAAGGATGGCCCTAGAGGAGAAGCAAGTCAGACGATCAGCCATTCATATATTAGTCTCTATTGTATAGTTATTAGTGCCCTAGGAGGCAAGAAGACGTTAAGCTTGATCTGGTGGCACATGGTTGCCCTGAATGTGAACAAGATATTAAGTTTCATCTGGTGTCATGGAGATGCCTTTTAATAATTCTTATTATCTTATTAAATTATTAGTGTTGTTCATCTATTTGTGTTTGAATTTTCAAATCTGAAACCTGTGTGCCAAATCCAAGTCAGCTAAGCTGTCATTTGAAATGTTCATCTAGATGGTTGTCTATGTAAGATAAATATGCAAAGAGCTCAAAAGGATTTGAACCTATCCTTTTTTTGGCTTGGTCTGATATCTTTAACTAACATAGCTCTCCATTACTTTGTGTGTGAGCATGGCATATTGTGAGGATTGTAACAACAAAATTGTCTCAAATTTTTTTGTCAACATGCTACACCAAAAGGAGGTGCTCATGCAAATTTTTAGATTTTTTACCTTGATTTTAGTATTTTAACATTTTTTGTTGAGTAAATCAATAAATTATTAAAGAAATAGGTAAACGTGGTCTAAAAATTGCAAAAATGCACAACACCATAGTTTGGTTCCATAGAGACCCCAAAAACGTTTGAGATAAATATGAGAAAGTGGTACTACACATCTCACACTATCATGAGCATCTCTCACCTAGTGACTAGAACATGTGTGAGAGATGTAGGCCATTGTGAGGATATGTAACAACACTTCCTTAGAATGGACTCAATTTTTTTCAACATGCTACACCAAAAGGAGGTGTCAGTGCAAAGTTTTTGAATTTTTTTAGCTTTATTTTGGTATTTTATCATTTGTTCTTGACTAAATCAACAAATAATCACAATAATAGGCAAACTTGGTCTAAAAATTTCACAAATACACACAACATCATAGGTTGGCTCTATAGACACCCTAAAAAGTTTGAGATGATTTTGAGAAAGTGGTACTACACATCTCACACTATCATGAGCATCTCTCACCTAGTTACTAGTACATATGTGAGAGATGTAGGCCATTGTGAGGATATGTAACGACACTTTCTCAAAATCGACTAATTTTTTTTTTTCAACATGCTACACCAAAAAAGGAGGTGTCAATGCAAAGTTTTAGATTTTTAGCTTTATTTTGATATTTTAACATTTTTTCTGACTAAATCAACAAATAATCACAATAATAGGTACACTTGGTCTAAAAATTGCACAAATTCACACAACATCATAGGTTGGCTCCATAGACACCCCAAAAAAAGTTTGAGATGATTTTGAGAAAGTGGTACTACACATCTCAAACTAGCATGAGCATCACCTATAATGACTAGAACATGTGAGAGAGATGTGGGCCATTGTGAGGATGTGCAACAACACTTTCTTAGAATTGACTCAAAGTTTTTTTCAACATGCTACACCGAAAGGAGGTGTCCATGCAAATTTTTAGATTTTTTACCTTGATTTTGGTATTTTAACATTTTTCTTGAGTAAAACAACAAATAGTCACAATAATATTTGAATTATATACATGTTGGAAACAAAATAAACAATTGTGACCCTAACGACAGTGGGACACACGAAAAACTCATGGAAAAAGAGATTGGCACCTAACCTTCCCAAACTTAGGCACCAAAAACAAATAAGAAAATCAAAACTTCCCAAATTTGAAAGTGGCGCCATTTTTACCACCCGAATTTTTTTTTTAGCAAGCGCCAAGCTATCGCGCCCCCATCGGGCCGACGTTTTAGCTTCTACTTATAATGACACTCTTCGTATCCCTCCCTAATTCCCTCGCAAAACAAATCTAGAATTCATTTAGCTAGGGTTCTAGCGCCCGCCCACCCACCACCGGCATCCTCCTTCTCGCCTTCCACCACTCCGTCGATAGGATGTCGTCGTCGAGCGAGGCGGCAAGGAGGACCCAATCGGGGATGATAACGCTGCACACACCTGCATCATCGTCGGTCATGATAAGAGCGATGCCTAGGGCGTCGGCATCGCTCTTTGGGCCACCTTCGTTCCAAATAGCATCACAGAGGTCGGGCGCCGAAGATGCAGGCGACAACAACCAAGATCCACCAGAAACTTTTCGACCGTCGTCTCAGGAAGAGACCGACAACAGGTACGTGCTATTATGTTACCAGGTCGGATGATTCTCTGCTAGTGCTACATTTTTCTTTTTTGATGAAATATGCTAGTTCTACTTATACCCTATGTTACATGCTTTTGTGCTCGCGTTTTTTTAATTAAAAAATATCATTGCCGTACGTATATGCAGAACGGGAGAAATTTGGACAGCAAATGTCGTTTGCTTGGGGAGTGGGGAGGGACATGATGTAGTTAAGGGATTTAGAGTTGAGAAGAGTCTAATCACGCTTGATAACTTAACAATATTGAAATCAGAACTGGGGTATGGGTCTAGGGACTACATGTACTTCAAGAAGAGAAGTGTTGATGATCCTGGGGCAGCAACACTATGTGAAATCAAATACGATGTTGATGCATTAGACATGGTAGATAATAGCAGGATGAGAGGGTTATTACTATAGTTTTGTATAAGAATCCAGCAGCAGATGCATGTATCGCCATTAAAAAAACTAGAGGTTCCTCTGATAGTGATGAAGACGAAGAGATGCCAGATTTTGAATTGGATGCATACAAACGATGGCTAGATTATATGCATACAAGGGAGCAAGCCATGGGTGAGTTATGATAAATCCCTAGTATGTATATATAAAGCTGGATTTTGCAATGCACTCATGACTCTTATAATCGTTCTTTTTCAGAGTTTCAAGATATATATAGGGAGGACACCATCAAGACATACACAGAATGGTTGCGGGTTGAAGGAACACTTGATTACATCAGTAATATCCCCCCTAGTTGTCATACAAATTAGACTTCAAATTATGCTAGCTCATCATGTGACAAAATTGCCTGCAGATTCATATAAGGTTGTTAGCCCACCGATAAATTCTAGTCAAGAGAGCAACCTAACACCACCAGACCTGGCACATTCTCATGCTCGGCGTTGGAGACCAGATCAAGGTAATAGTAATTTGTGTTCATTTTGAATTAGTTTTGTGTTTTATTTGTGTCTAACCCTATATGCATTACGTCATTTAATAACTATTATAACATTTTGTTTCAATGGAATAGGCTCAGAAAATGGGAAGAAAAGAGGACGTGGTACCATGAAATGCTTGAAGGGACTCTACAAGAGAATCAGGACGGGCAAGCAAAAACTGACCGTTCAGTTCTCCATACTTGGAAGGGCTGTAGGTGAGAACTCCCTCACTTTCACTTCTGAAATAGTATATTCTACAAGGAAAAGGGCACCACTCATTGGAGTGCGAACATGGAAAGATATCGATCCTGAAGTAAAAGAGTCAATAGCATGTGATATATTGGTAAGTATCTTTGCTCGTGTATGAATTTTTATCATATATAATCTAACATGACAACTGACCCAGTTTATAATTATGTAATAGGCTAGTTGGGAGCTTCAGGATACTTTGGATTCAAGGAGAATGATATGGGGCATAGCTAAAGAGCGTTACACAGGATGGCGTTCCACTTTAAGTGCTACAGCCAAGTCATACAACAGCTACCACGAGAGAATGAAGCGAAGCCAAAAGAATTAGATTATGTCGAATGACACTATCCGTTGAAGTATTTTAGTACCGCAACATTCAAGGTCTGTTCCACATTGTTACTATTCTTAACAATAGCAATTTCTGAAAAATGGCTATGTCTCAATCTTTAAGATTGTTCTTCAAATCTGTGCATTCTGTAGGAAACGAGCGAGAAAGAACTCTACAAATCGGTCCCTTAAAAAGACCACACATTTACCATAGCTCCACAAAGCAAATACTATTTAATGAACTTTTTTTTTTGATATGCTTGACATTTTGATATGCTTTTGATATGCTTGACATTTTTTTCAACTATTTTTGGTCCACATAGAGTTCATTTGTAGCAATTCCTAGACATTTGTTCATAATACATTGTATTACTTTTTAAGGGGTGATCCTAATCTTATTTTTGGTCAATGACTTTTCTGTCTTTAGGTTACGTGTCTAACTGTATGTATCGTTTCATAGATTGTTACTACTGCGTGAATGTTTTACGTTTGAGTCATCAAAGTGTTTATAGTTGAGTTCATTATATGCTATCATTCTGATAATTTTATGATGAGCAATGAAACTTTGGTTAGCCACCTGCTGTTTGCCCCCTTTTGATAATTTTAGTTTACTTAATACTAAGACAAATGTCATTCATTCTATCCGGGAAAGATTGACAATTCAATGGAGCGAACAAGATGGATCGTCATGATGGGATTGCTGATCAAGTGATGGGAGTCTTGATCGTTTCCTCATGAAACTATGATTTATTGTGTATCGTGTGTCAATGTAGTGGTTCGTTCAAGCAATGCGGTGTGTTGGATACTTGTTCGTTTTTAAGTACTATACCTATCAAGTTGATGTAGTACATGCTTTGTTCAAACAATGTAGTACGTGTGATGGAATTTTATCTTGAATGGTTAATTCGGTGTATGTAAGTATGATATGATATGTATATATTATTGCATAAATATTATTGATCCCGAAATATATGAGCGTGACAGAGAATAGACCTGTGGCAATAGGTACAAAATTATGGTAGCAACAACATTCGTGGGAAATGATAAATTTTATCCTATCACAACCCATTTTATCGATGTCACAAAGGACAAAGCAATATAGGTGGCCACATGTAACAACCATTCAAACTGTGTGGTTTTGGTAGTGATATAATGACCAACCTATAACAACCAATCCTAGGTGGTGGCAATTGTGGTGGTTATTTGCTAACACCCAAAAGAACTTTAGTGGCAATACTAGTCGTCAAGTATAGCATCCAAACACATTTCGTAGTAATAGACATGGACACATATAGCACCCACAAAACCTCTCGGTGGCAATATTAGCAAGCAACTATAGCATCCAAACACAATTTGTAGTAATAAATGGGAACACATATAGCACCCAAAACAACTTTGGTGGCAATATTGGTCATCAAGTATAGCATCCAAATAAATTTTGTAGTAATAATCAGGAACACATATAGCACCCAAAAAACCTTTGGTGGCAATATTGATCATCAAGTATAGCATCCAAACTAATTTCGTAGCAATAGAAAGGAACACATATGGCACACAAAAATCTTTGGTGGCAATATGGATTGACAAGTATAGCATCCAATCACAGTTCGTAGTAATAGAGGAGAATATCTATAGCACCCAAAGCAAGTTTGTGGCAAAAACGTGTAGCAACCACAACTAGAGCGTAGCAAAACAATCCTTTGCAACGCCTCTTTTTAGAATTGCAACGCTCGGTGTTAGATGCCATTGAGACCTCTAGCATCACCTGAAATGTTGCAATAGGATACTATAGCACCAACTAGAGCGTGGCAATATAGTCTTGTTTCAACACCTCATTGGGTTGCAATACAAAAACAATTGCAACACCCAAATGGCCATCGTGGTTGAAGGTTAATACCACGGACTTTTGCGCATCTCAAGTTTACCAAATCGTTTGGTTGCAATTTCAGCTATTGCACCCAAAAACGGCATATTACAACACAATTTGTGGGTTGCAATTGACCAGAAACTACGTAGTGTGGTGGCCACCCGAGTCGGCGCCAGCGCCCATGTCGGCGTCGGCCGGCTCGTCGTCGTTGCAGCGGCGTGCAAGGTCGATGGCCTCCTCCATCGAACGTGGGCTCGAACCACTTTCGGCGTCGTCCGAAGGGACTCGCGCAGGTCTCCGACGAAGAGGTCGACGCTGTGGCGCCGACCCTCATGTTCCATGCGTAGTCAATAGTTCTCGAAGGCGTTGATGTACTCCTCCGGCTTGCCTCCCGGGAAGGTGGTGCGTACGCCCCCGTAGTGTCGAGGTAGGTGGGGGCCCGAAGTGATGTCGCGGGCGCCGGTGAACTCGTCCCCACTCGAAGCGGGGACCTCTTCTTGGACAGATCGAGGAACCGGCTCGCAAAGAATACCAAAGAGGTGGAAGGCAGATACCGCACGTAGTAGTCCGGGTCGATGTCCAACTTGAGCTCGTGCAGAGCTCCGGGTTGCGAATCCGGAGGTCGGGGTCGCTCGGTGCCGTCGTACTCCCCGGACTTGCGCGCGTGTGATGTAGGGAGGGGGCGTGATGCCGCGGGTGCAACCACGGGCATGTGCGCCGCGGTGGTGCAGCCCGGGCGCCTCTAGTGGCGCCGGGGGTAGCGGGGCGCCGCGGGTGACGCCGTCTCGCCGAAGAGTCCTGCGCGATCGCGGTGTCGATGGAGAGGAGAGGGCAGCCGGTCTTTGCGGTGTTGTCGAGGATGACGCGTTGATGACGGCCGGTCGTCACCGTAACGCCATCGTCCTCCTCCAGCCGGAGGATGGCATGGTCGGAGCCGTCGGCGGGGGCCGTGGGCGGAGGGGGGGCGGCGGCGTGGCGGCGCTGGGGCCAGCCCCGTGCCCGGCGGCGGCGGCCGGGCTGTCCTCCGCTCGGTCGTTGTGCTTGTGGTAGTCCTCGAGGTGATGCAGACGTACTCCATGCGACGAAGATGCATCTCCATATCGTCGAAGCGGTGGCTGATCTTGGCGTAGTTGTCGCCGAGGAGCACCTTCGGCGCTGCGGTGAACTCCTTCATCTCGGAGGCCATGGGTGGTGGGAATCGTCCTGGTCTCCGGATACCAGCTGTCAGATTCCGGCTAAATTGGGCCAGAATTGACACGTGTTCGTCGACCGTTGAAGCTCCGAAGACGGCGTAGGGGTCAGAGTCTCGCCCGGTGGCGACGAGCGGCAAACGACGAGCAACCGCGGGGAGGGGAGGAGCCACGGCGAGGAGGGGGAGGGCCGACGGCGGCGCGCCTCGGGCGGCGGCGCGGAGAGGAGAAGGAGGCGGCAGCGTTGGAGCTGGGAATAGATGGATACTAATTTTTATTGCTTGCTTATCCCCTAGAGATTACATGCCTCTTGCTTATATAGCCCGGCTAGTGGGACTTGTAATCTAAGCAATCTCTATAAGGTTTCCTTATACGACCGAATACCTTTTACAAGCAATCTTTTATTTATTTCCTAACAAGGGTCTTCCTTATAAATTGGAATATCCCCTTTTACACACCAAAAATTACCTAAGATAATCCTAACTTGAAGACGAAGTAGAGTCGGATTGGGACGGGAGGGAGGAGAGGCGGCGGCAAGGGGCGCCGCCCCCCTCGCGCCGGCCCCCCCCCCTCTCGGGCCGGCGGCCGGCGCGTCGAGCCCAATTAGCCCTCTCCGGGCTGGCCCAATTCCGGGTCATGACAAAATCTTTGAATTGGGACTTTGGACTTGGATTTGGGGAGGAAAAGACACAATTGGTCCGTAAAGACCTCTCTTCATCTCATTTTTGCTCTTTTTGCATCCCCTTCTAGATCTAGATCTTTGGAGGAGAGAGAAAACTTATTTTCTCTGCTCTCATCCTCTCTTCCTCTATTTTTTTTGCTTTGAGTACTATATAACGACACTTTGCTTTCATGGAGAGCAGGGAGACATGATGGAGAGGCACCGAGCCGACTGGAAATAATAGTTCAAGGTGAAGGGTATTTGAAGATTTTGGACAGGAAAAATAGCCTTAATGTCATTTCTAATGTTATGGGGCACATTCCCACTGAAGTAAATGGAAGATTTTTGGAGGTTAGGTGTCTGACCTGACCTGTTGTAGAAGTCGTAGAAGATTTTTTTGATTTGTTGAGCCTCTTCCACATTTGCTTTACAATATAGTATGAGGTCATCTGCAAAAAGAAGTGAGTGGATCGGTGGGCACCCTTGGCCTAGCGAGATTCCTGTCAGATTGTTGCTTTCAAGGTTCTCCTGCAATATTACTGTAAGTTTATTAATAGCAATGACAAAGAGGTATGAGACAAGGGGCATCCTTGTCTGAAACCTCTTTTGAAGCAAACTATTGAGAGGGGACATCGTTAACTAAGACTGCAAATTGAGGAAAGAAAATGCAAGTATGAATAAGCTCAATAAAGAAATCATTGAGGCCTAACCTGCAAAGAGCATCAGTAATAAAGGCCCATTCTAACCTGTCAAAAGTCTTAGCAAGATCTATTTTTAACATAAAGGCCTGGTGTTTGTAGCTTCTAAGGTCGAAAGAGTGAATGATCTCTTGGGTAAGAATAACATTGGAGGAGATATGTCTGTGAACTACAAAAGATGATTGTGCTTGGTTTATGTATCCAGGGAGATGTTGCTTTAAATGGTTGGTAGGGATTTGGTTATGGTTTTGTAAATAACGTTGCAGAGGCTTATGGGTCTGAAATATTTTGGTGTAGTAGGCTGGGTGATCTTAGGGATGAGGGTAATGAAGGTTTTATTTATATCAGACGGTAAAACAGCATAATAAAAATCTTTAATTACCTGGTAGACGTCGTCCTTAATCCATGACCATGATGCTTTGTAGAAAGCAACATTGAGTCCATCAAGGCCTGGTGCTGCATTACTCCTTATCTCTTTTATGATGTTTAGGATTTCCTGCATGTTAGGGTGGGAGTAAGAGCATCTCCAACAGTACCCTATAATTATCTCCCAATAACCAAATTTGGGCCCACTAGGAGAGATTAGTTGGCCCGGTCGTTGGGGGCACGGAGGCTGCGCGCAATCTTACTCCTGCATCCCGTCGTAGTGTTCCATCGCGGCTCCATCGTCCTTGCCGCCGTCGCCCAGCGCGATCATCGCCCTCGCCGGCCCTAGCGCGGTGCATAGCAGGACCAATGTCAGCGCAGTGCAGCACCAATCTGTGCGGGCAGGGCAGCTGACATGACTACGTACACAGGAACTAAAAAAGAATGACAAAATTGAATGATCAAATAAAATAACAATTGCATGGGTATCAACTAGTATGATATGATCCGACTTGCAGCAACCCCTTGATTAGTTTATTACAACTCAGTAGCATACACACACACACTGTGCTTGAAAAGGTTGCGCCGTACAGTACAAGGCACCGTGGGCCGTGTGATCGAGGACCTTGTCGACGAGTCGCGTATGGGCTGTTTCGATCAAGAAGAAGTGTGGCGGCGGCGCAACTGATGAGGACAACAACTTGCCGATGACCTACACACACGATCTGGTCCTCCGATCGACAAGAAGAGGCCGCGGCGCACCTACGCGCTGTGCTTTGCGAAGCGCGATAGCATGGCCGCGGCGCACAGGTCTCCGATCGAGGACTACTTGCGAGATCGAACAACTGCTGTCGGCGGCCAGAAACTATACCGCCCATGACAACTTCACCGAGCTGAGAGGATCAACGGCAACAGCAAGGGGAAGGAGAGGGTACCTTGATGGGCGACGACGAACGGAGTCCGGCGGAAGTTCTGTGAAACTTCTCTCCCGTGCGAAACTTTCTTGAGACGGGGATAGGAGCGCGTATCGAGCGCGGAGATATACGCGCTTCTTGCCAGTGTTTTGGAGTTGCCCAAAGATTGAGACATGGTATTGGGTACTGTTGGAGGAGAGTTTTTCTCCTTTTCCCTAAAAACACAGGATTGGGAGATGGTTTAGGGTACTGTTGGAGATGCTCTAAGTATACCCTGTCTTGATACTTCTTGTTGTTCGTCTTGTTGTTGTTGTTGCATATGCGAGGAGGTGGAAGGGGATCGGCTGTGGTTTGCTGGGTTGGGAGAGGGGTGATGCATGGGACAGGGATTTGAAGGGTGGGAGGGATCGGTAGGGGAGTGGCCCACTAGCTTGTTAGAAGGTAGGGAAGTCTAATATACCTTAGGTCAAGATCTCAAGTTATATCTAACGGTAAAACATTGGGTGGGTAGGAAATTTCACGTTAGAACTTTTTCTTAATTCCTTCACTCTTTTATACAATCATTAAGTAGGCGGCCAAATATTAAGAGTACTTTTTTTTAAAAAAAAATGCCGTGCATATCGACATATACTCCCTCCATATTGGAAAGGAAAGACGTTTTGGATAGTTTGGGTCAAACATTGGAAATATAAATCAAGAATAACTTTTAAGTCGTTGAGTTTGAAAATGTGAAAATCATATCAATAGATTTGTCTTGAAAATTACTTTCATAAAAATATACATATAACTTTCCAATAAATATTTTTATAGAAAAGACAAGTAAAAGTTGTTTTCTAGAGACGTGTCGCTGTCCTAAACGTCTTTCTTTTTCGAGTATGGAGGGAGTACAATCATATATATCTCGTTATTAGTTGATGACACTACTAATTACTTTATGTTGCATGCATCAAGTATTTTAATGACATCCCACGCGGCAGGCCTGTTCTTCGGCTCAGGGTCGACGCACGTCATTCCTATCTCAATGCTCGCCTTTACTTGTCGACAGTAGATTTCTAAGGGTTCGTCCTTCCATGTCTTTTTCCAACTTGTTTCTCCATCTTCTAGCAACCTAATTAAGAAATATACCATATCAGTTGATGTGTAAGAATTTAAAGATAGTGATATTAGCATTATTCATACAAGTTATACTATATATCAAGCAGGGCTGAACTTTGTTCATCTCACATTCTCGATGAAGTATTCGTAAGGTGCTTGGTAACTCTGTGGATATTCCTTGGATCCTATCAGGATTTCTATGATTATGACTCCCAAACTGAATATATCTGACTTGGTTGATATCAACCCATTCATCATGTATTCTTGTGCCATGTATCCGCTTCATCATATATACCAAGAAAAGAGAATGCAATCAGATTTACTAACTAGAGCAAATATACATATATAGAACAGTGTGTGTCTTAATAAAAAGGTTTAGCTTACAGGGTCCCCCTGCAATTATTAGTGATAATCCGAGATTGTTGTTCACCAAATAGTCTTGACAAGCCGAAATCTGCAATTTTTGGCGTCATATTGTCATCCATCAATATGTTTTGGGGTTTGAGGTCCAAATGAACAATGTTGCACTCCTTGTGAAGGTAATGCAAGCCACGGCAGATTCCCTTAATTATCTCGTATCTAATGTGCCAGTCAAGTCCAGAAGATTCATCTGTAGGACATGTAAATAATATAAAAAGATAAGACATGCATGCATGTGAGACCATGAATGCAAATATATATGCTCATATTACAGTGGTTCTATGTAGCTCGATCAAATCATACCAGAAAGGTAATTATCAAGGCTCTTGTTACTTAGATACTCAAAGCAGATGAGCCTGTGTCGCCTTTCAACATCAACATAAGTCCCATCGCTCATTTGTTGGATCCTCTCCTTGGTATATTCATCACAATAGCCAATGAGTTGAACTATATTTTGGTGCTTCAACCCAGTAAGATAAGTAACTTCTTTACGGAACTGATCATCATTGTCAGCTAGGTGGATACCATCACGAAGTTTCTTCACAGCAATGATCTTCCCGTCTCCAAGAACGCCCTGTTGAGACTCGATCGTATTCTCAGTATTCAGCATTTTCAATACCATTGTATATTAGCCCATCAACATATGCTCGCCAACTGGCTATATAATCTTAAAAGACATAAGCATTATTATATGTACATATCATATTTAACACCAATGACGAATAAAAGTTATATTAATTTGCAAGTACACGTCTCCCTCCTTCAATGTTTAACACATTGAGACATCCTGCGTATAGATTACTCAGTAATCGATGAGTTACAGTAAACTTATTATCAATTACTGATCTAAATGTTTTTCATCCATATCCATAACTTTTTTTTTTGCTGAACTATCCCTAACCTTTTTTTCCTTGTATATATAGTATCTCTATGTATCTCAATATGCATTTAGTTGAAACCTTGCGGTTTATGTTATGGTGATCCTTGTCGCAGCTATATATTTTTCATGACAATAAGAATCCATATATTTTCTTCAACACGCAGTTGTGTATGATATGTGAAAAAAAGAGTAAAGGAGCACGTTTAAAAATCCCACACAACCACACACATACACACACCCAATAAAATCTAGAGCCTCGCTCACCTATGAAGATGTGATGATTTCCATGACCTCCTTCAATTTTTAACACATTAATACATGCATATAGATATACTCAGTAATCGATGAGTTACAATAAACTTATCAATTACTGATCTAAATGTTTTCATCGATATCGATGAGTATATAAAGTATCTCCGTGTATATCCAATATGAATTTAGTTGAAACCATGTGGTTTATGTTATGGTAATCCTTGTCGTAGCCTGCGTCTCATATGACATTAAGAATCCATATATTTTTTTCTCGTACACGCAGCTGTGTATGATATGTGAAAAAGAGTAAAGGAGCCGATTTAAAAATCCCATACAACCACACACATACAAACACCCAAATAAAATCTAGTGCCTCTCTCATGTGGATTGCGATGTTTTCGCCACATATGAAGCTGTGATGGTTTTGATGACCTCAAGAAGGATGACACGGTCTTCTACTATGTGTGTAGTTATAGGGCTAGTCGTGCAGTGTGTTGTGAGTGTAGTGTGTGTGGATATGTTTCTGTATGTCTATGAACGGATGCTACACTTGTACACGATGAGAGGCTTCAAAAAAATACTTCTAACTCATTGTATTTATGTGATACAATCCTTTTATTAAAAATTGAGCGCTTATGGTTAATACAATTAATATAGATATGTTAGTTAAAACATATTAAAACCTATCTAAAGCAACAATTTAAATAAATTATTATATATCATAGATATTATTATAAGTTTCAACAATATATTGTTAATATCATTCATATACAAGTTGCACGGAGAATATGGCTGGTTGAATAGTATACATACAGTACGATATTTAAAATATTGAATTAGCAATATCTAAAGATTATATGTATGACACTGTTTTTTTTCTAACATATGCATGCTTCTTTATCTACATATCTCTATAAATTGTATTAACCTATACATGAATGCTTCTTTATCTACATATCGTCAGCATTAACGTCACACGTCCAATGTGGACTGTACAACCCGACGAAGTAAACAAACCATCAAGGGCCCAAGAAAGCGCGATGGACAGCCTAATGCCACGTCCTAGGGTTGCACGTGCGTGCAGGAATTACGGTAGCAGTGCAAGAATGGGCCAACAAGGGGCCCAAGGGTTGCACGTGTGCGGAGGAATTGCAGTAGCACGAGAATGGGTAGACAAGGGCCCAGGAGGGGTGCCGAGCTCCAAGTGGGGCTAGTGAATAGTACCTATAAGTACTGTAGCAATCTGGCACTATTCACCTGCCGCCACCACCACCGCTCTTGCTTAGGGGCAAAGTCTTCTAGACTATAAATAAAGGGAGTCCTGTAATTGTAGAATTTTAAGAAGGAAATAGTCGACAGACTCAAACCCTAATGCGCTCTCAACGCTCAAGCAGTTTCTGCCCTTTCCTCTCCCTCGCGCACACGCCGCCTCTCCCTGTTCCAACCCTAGCGCTGCCCCTCTCCACGCCGCCCCACAAACCGCTCGCGCGGTACCACCGCCGCACTAGCCGCCACCACCATCCATTGCAGGTGTGCCCCTACGTCACGCCTCTTACCATTAATTAGCTTACTTCTAATTTAATAGTGTCAGAAGTGTGTAATTTAGAGATATGTGTAACATACTTTGTTGTTCACTACTACTATAACGAATATTGTTTGGTATTTACATAGGCAGGCACGATGTTCACCTCCAACCAAATAGCAAGATTAATCAGTCATTTTCCAGAGGCAGGCTCCTTGAGATGTCTGCCTCCGGCCATTAACGCCAATAGAGGTGGGCACAAAAAAAAAAATCCAAAAAAAAAAAAAAATCTAATTTACGACACTAACATCTCTCTATAGCACTACACCACAAACTCATTTGTGACTATATATAAGATTCTATCTTTTTATATCAATATTGTGTAATCTTGTATTGAATATTTCATTACTAAATAAACTCAAATATAGAAAATCAACTACAAAGTTTTAAATCTTCTCAAGCATTGTGCAACTTTGTTAGGCGTTTAAAAACTTCAAACAAAAAAAAAGCCTATCAACTTCAAACGTGGAGATCAATTTAGCCACTAAAACTATGTAGGTTAATGATATGAACATATATTTGAAGTTATTTAGGAATTCTAAATTTAGAATTTCAAAATATATAAACTTTGGACATATATTTGTGACTCTAAATGATTTCTCAACTACAGAGCTGTGTATTGTACAACATCCTAGAATATACTGATTTAAAAAATTAAAATCAGTGTAACTACTACAATATTTGAGGACTTTAAATAGTTTCAAATAAAAAAAAATCCACAACAAAGTCGTAGATCGCGTTGAGGCGCACTCCATATAATTTTGACGTAAAGTTTGTCTTGGTCCGAGTTACGAAATATTTTTAGATGCAACTATTTATAAAGACGACATGCAACAGGTTGACTTAGGATGCCCATCTGGATAAATGATTTGGCTCAAAGATTTCCATATCTTAAAATGGATTTACGGGGATGATGCCTCCGTTCATCGATGATTTTTGGAAGCTGTCACCTTAGGACACCTGCTTTCATAAATAGTTTTCTCATAGTTTTTAGAGACAAACATTTTCCTACATATGGGCCCCCCGACCATTTGCGGAGGCGGATGCCAAGTATCATTGGTGAATGACCCGATCGAGAAAAAAAATATCATGGGTAGGTATGAGTAATTTTGATGTAAATTTAAATATTATTTTAGGTATTTGTATAATATCACTGGTGAATATCATTTTTTTATAAATCAGACTATTAATTGTTGACCTTGATGGTCACAACAGTATCACAAATTAAGGGCCACTTATTATTTCTAATTATTGTGAGCAGGGTTTTAGGATATTTTTCTAGCTTGTTTTATCTGTAAGGGTAAGGACGATTGACGTGGCTTGGATTAGCAAACTATTTTGCAAAAATAAAAAAAGAAGGACAACAGGGGAAATTAAAAGAAAGAAACTGGCCACACGAACGTACGTACGTACCTTGTAAACGACACCGAATCCGCCTCTTCCTAGTTCGTCGGAGAAATTGCCCGTGATAGACTTGAGAAAGTCGAGTAGAAGAGGCGTCGGCGTCTATCAATTGATACAGATATCCAATACAATCAATTGAAAACATTGAAAACAGGGGAAATTAAAAGAAAGAAATTGGTCTATCTTGCGGAAATTGTGCTAGTTCTCTGTCTAGACGATGAACACCTACACGTACCAGAAGCTGCTGGGATTGGGAACGGGAGGTGGTGTGATCAAGGCGTCGAGCTATGGCGATGTAGCTGACGACAGGGATGACCGAGAGGTGGGTCTGGATCTTGCGGTCGACGTCCCTGAACCTTTCGGCCAGCCTGGACGCCGAGAAGAGGTGAGACGCGAGCCCCTTCCTCTGGCAGGACATGACGAGGTCGTGCGCCTCCAGGAGCGTGGCGTCCAGCCCGGCCAGCACCCGCCTGGCCTCCGGGTCCTGCAGGCAGGGAACCAGCTCCGCGAGCATGCCGACGCGGCGCGCCAGGTGCTCGCAGTCCTTGGTGTTCTGCCGAGCCGTCCGCGCCGCCTGCCCGATCTTGGAGATGAGCCCGCCGATGTCGAAGCCGACGGCCTGCGCCACCGTCGCCGCGGTCGCCAGCCCGTTCATCGCAACCGATCACTGATGGATGGCTAGGCAGGACTTCTAGTCCTAACACACACAGACTCCTACAGAGACCTGTCGAGATTCACAGGACGCCCCACATCGCCTAACTTATCGGTGGATGGCGGCACATGATTTAACAGAAGAAAGCGGCCGGCCAGAGGAAGGGGGACGGCGACGACCATCACTGTCCACTGACATTAATCCAAGGCAGCAGCTAGCTGGGGACATGCAGTATTGCCACTTGCCAAGCGGGGACATGCATGCATCCAAACGCCATTGACTTGACTTATAATTTTCCATTTCTTACAAGTTACTAAAATTTATTTAAACAACGCATTAGTACACACTAGTCCCAATTAGACTCTTAAGAGGAGCTAATAGACTAGGGACTAATTGAAACTAAAAATTAGTCAATTAATCTTGTTGTTGATAAATTAGGGAACAATTAAGACTAAAAATTAGTCCCTAGTCCCTGTGGGAACCAAACAGGGTCTAAAAGTCCTTTCGCCGTCCATCGACCGGTTTTGCCCTTTGAAGTGAAAGTGGGTAGGGTAGTAGTAATAACGATGTCTGGCATGAACTATAAAAAGATGTCTGCACGTATCCAGTTGATGTCTCTCTCCTTTTTTTTAAAAAAAAATGAAGACTTGATGCTCGACTGTCCTGAAGTCATCTCTTATATTAATTTTATTTTAATAGAGAGGTTCTTCAGTTAGTTGTGCAAGTATCTTAATGCCAATCGAAGTACTTGAAAATTGGGCAGCCAGTAGACCTAACCACAAAAATTACAGTTTGCATATATACGGAATCCAAGATTAGTTGGCACATGTGGCCATGTGGGTGCGTTGGCAGGCATAATACCGCTGGTCCAACTCATTTGAACTATTCTTTATTATTCAGGTCATCATCCTGTACTTAATCATTCTGGTGGATCTAATCTAACGTGCAAGCAAGCAAGATAGAGGTATGGAATGAATCGTTCGTACCTCAGGGACGAAGAAGATAATCCGTGCGATGATGACGGCGCCATCTCGGCGGTGTAGAAGGCCAGCACGACGGCGGCGCCGAACCCGCGACGTAAGCCGCCACCTCTGGCGATGCCTCATTCCGGCGCGCGGCCACCACCTCACCACTCGGCATCCCTTCTCCGCCTAGCTAGAAGAGGCGCGCGCGCGATGCGTTCTTGGGCGGCTCGAGTCGATCTCTTGGCCGGCGCCCGTCGGAGGCGAGGGCGGCGGCTCCATCCCGAGACCCGATCTTGCCCGTGGATGGCGGTGGCTCTAATAATTCCAATCCCACGGTCCATATACCATATATGCCTTTATTGCAACACAAGAGGGTTTATTATCAGAGCAAGTCTACGAATGAATTTTATTATCTCCTACAACAAACAAACGCGTCTCTCATGCGATGGCATACGTACGTGATCATCGCCACTAGTAGTGCCATGCTTCGCACAACCAGCTCATCAGTCCGCCATAGGCCCCAAGCTTCAATCAGTCCAACTTCAACACAGGAAACTGGGTCGTCGCCGACCGTACTGCGTTTCGCCGACCACCTGAAAATCTGGCGGTCGGCGAAGATTTCTTCGCCGACAGCCGCGCTTGGCAAAGTTTCACGGTCGGCGAAGAGGTCTTCGCCGACCGCCAAGTGGTCGGCGAAGAGCAACGCTTGGCAAAGCTTCCTCTTTGCCGACCGCCGGCGGTCGGCGAAGAAAACCCGTCGTCGTTTCCGACGACACCGTAACGGTTTTTTGTCGCGCACACTTCGCCGACCGCCCACCGTCCGGTGGTCGGCGAAGATCGACACCTTCGCCGACCGCCCTCCGTCCCCGCGATGTCGGCGAAGTTTTTTTTTTTTTAAAAATATAAAACCGTGACCCGCAATGCCATGTGGCGTAAAAAAAAAACGAAGTGGTCCCTTCGCCGACCGCCCCTCACAACGGGCGGTCGGCGAAGTTTTTAAAAAATAAAATAAAAAACGCTGCCGCATGGGCACGTGGCAAAAAAAAAAAAATGCCGGGTCGATCTTCGCCGACCGCTTCCCAGCCGGCGGTCGGCGAAGAAGTCTTCGCCGACCGCCGCATCCCCGGGCGGTCGGCGAAGATTGCCTTCGCCGAGCACCTTTTCGATTGCTTTCGGCGAAGTATAAATTTTTTTTGAATTTGCTATCACAACTTTTTCTGTGGCTTAGCTACAGTATATTTAGTACATTGTTCAAGTTTGGGATTTTTTAAAACTTTTTACTATATTTTATGGGTTTTCATGTTATATTTGAATTTCTTTCGAAAACTAAAATTTAAACTGCAAGTGATTCAAATAATGGGTCTAAATGATTCAAAAAATGATAAACATGATTGTGAGTCCATATTGAGTCCTCATCCATGGCCAGGCACCGAAATTCAAATATCTTGTCGCGCGAAACACGCCGACTCACTTGCGGATCGATCGTTTTAAAATTCTATAAAATTCAAACGGAGTTGAAAAATCATGAAACTTGACGAGTTGTCCTTATATCACATGTGTACACTAAAAAAAAAGTTTGAGTCGATTTCGTGGACGTTTGCATCTCGGGTGGCGCTTCTGGAGACATCTCTAGCATGTGATAAATGAAAACTCTAGTTGAGATGTCTAGGTTTGAGCAAACCGGGATGCAAACTTGCATGAAACCTTTTCAAATTTTTTCCACAGCTTAAACATGCAATATAACGATGCCTCGTCAAATTTCATGAATTTCCGACTTCGTTTTTTTTTTTAGAATTTTAAAATGATTCGCGCCAAGACGTAATCGAATGTCTCGCGCACAAGATCTTTTAATTTTCTCACGTGTCCATAGATGAGGGCTCAAAATATACTAACAAACAAGAATATTATTTTTCCAATCACAGAATTCCTTTTTTCTAAGTACCTGCAGTTCAAATTTTAGGTGGGAAAAAATATTCGAGTAAAAGAAGAAAACTATTAAAAATAGTAAAACGTGCGGAAAAATGTCCCAATTTTTGATATGTTCTTGTAAACACTCTATCTAAGGTACAGAAAAATTTCGAAGTGAAAATTCCAAAAAAAAAAGAGAGCATAACATTGTCCTCGGCGAAGACCACTTCGCCGACCGCTGCCTGAGAGGGCGGTCGGCGAAGGCGATTTTTTTTTTAAAAACAAAATCTTCGCCGACCGCCGGTCACCGGGCGGTCGGGCGAAGGCGAAAAACCAAACCGCCGGCCGCCGTGTCGGAGGCGGTCGGCGACGTGGTTTCCGCCCGATCCCGCCCGTCTCGCCGCGACCGAATCTTCGCCGACCGCCCCCCATCCGCCGGTCGGCCAAAAAAAAAAAACGCGAACGTTATCCACTCACCCACCTTCCTCACCGCTCCCTCACTCACGCACACACACACGGACGCACACCGCCGCCGCCCACCGCCGCGACACCGCCGCCGCCCACCGCGGCCGCCGCCGGCCGGCTCACCGCCCTCGCCCCGCCTCCCCGCCGCCCGTCCGCCAGCGCGCCCGCCTCCCCGCCCCGTCGCCGGGCACGGGCCCGCCCACGCCCCGCCGGCCGCGGCGCGCACCTCCCGACGCCCCCCCCGACCGCCGACGCGACCCCGGCCGCCGGACCCCGCGCCGGCCCTCGGCCACCGGCGGCCCCGACCTCCGCGCGCCCCGACCCCGGCCGCCCGGCCCCAGACACGCTGGCCCTTTCTTTCCCCGCGGGTCCCGCGTGAGAAGAGGAAGGGGAGGGAAGAGGAAGAGAGGAGAAGGGGAAGGGGAAGGAAGAGGAGGAAGGAGAGGAGGAAGAGGAGGAGGGAAGAAGAGGAGGAGGAGGAAGAAGAAGAGGAGGAAGAGGAGGGAAGAAGAGGAGGAGGAGGAGGAGGAGGAGGAGAAGGTCGACGCCGTCCTCGTGCCGCCCGTTCGTGTCCGTGCTCGTGATCCGTCGTCGTGCCGCCTATTCGTCCACCGCCCAAGCTAGGTGAGCATTCGTGCCGCCGCGACCGCCCAAACTAGTGTGTATGCATATGTGTTGGTCGGCCATCGTGCCGCTTGATATGTGGGTATGGATATGGATATGTTAGTGGATGCCCTAGTTGAGAATGTGCATATGGATATGTGGATGTTGGCCATCGTGCCATGTTTTTTTTCAGGTCTCGAAAAGCCGCCCGTGTAGGGGAGGTTCTGTCAAAATTTCTAATTTTTCTCATGTTTTTCCTTTCGCAGAAAAGAGCCCGTCGAAGTACCTCGGCGTCCCCGATCTTCTTCCTTTGCGTTGCGGGTGTGACTGCACTGCTTCGCCTCACCCCCGCCACCCTAGGTATGAATATCCCCCCCGCTCCCGGTCGCATGGTCGTATGTCGCGTAACCTAGTTAGGCGTCTCCCGTCCGAAAGAGATACGGTTGGAGGTATGCATTTCTTTGCATATCTACGACCGTATCTGTTTCGGATTGTCCACGTATTTTGGACAGCCCACGGATGCGTAGATGGGTCAGTTTCCATGTCCCGTTCGATCGGCGACGAGTTTCGGCATCACCTCCCCACCGTTCTCCGGATGCACACTCTCCCTTCCAGGACGTGTATCAGGAGAACAGCGGGGAGGTGCTGCCGGAATTCTGTCTCGGTCGGATCGGAGCATGGAAACTGACCGATCTACGCATCCGCGGGTGGGATTAGGACCTATCCTGGCCTATTAGAGAGTAGGAACGCCATGTAGATCGAACTCATGGTTGGAATTCGTGGTTGCTAAAGGATGGACGACCGCCGGTGGATGTACGACGGTTGGAGAAGTAAGCGTGATTTTGACGAAGAATGGATGGACAAGACCAATGAGTTCTTGGAAATGGTATGGGGCAACGCTCGTGCTCGTGGTCATTTGCTAGTTTGGTGTCCCCTGCAAGTAAATGTGACAACACGAGAAGAGTCACCGAAAGGATATGCAACGTCATCTTCTAGATGTTGGATTCACCAAGAACTATACCGTCTGGGGTATACCATGGTGAAGCACAACGTATGAGAGAGGAGGAGGTGAGAGCACGCCTCGACGATTGTGATGGTGATGCCGGGGTTGTAGATATGTTAGATGATGTCCACCAAGGACTTTTCAACGAAGCACGTGACAAGGAGGCGATGGAGAAGGAGGCAAAGAATTTCTATGAAATGTTGGACTCGGCGGCGAAACCCCTTCATGAGAACACAAACGGTTTTCTTGTTGGATGGCATTTGTCGCTTATTAGGGCTGAAGTCTGAATTGAACATCGGTCGGCAGGCTTCGATAAGGTGTTGTCCATTGTTGGCACCCTGCTTCCAAAGGGCCATAACCTACCATCGAGCATGTATGACTCCCAAAAACTCTTTACGGCACTTAAGATGCCGTATGAGCAGATACATGCTTGCGAGAATGGGTGTGTCCTATTTAGGAAAGAGCACGCCGATGCAAAGCACCGTCCCAAAGTGCAAAGCCTCTAGGTACGAAGAGGTCCCAACCGAGATGGTCAAATGAAGCAGAGTAAAGTCGCCAAAAAAATTCTACGGTACCTACCGTTTGTACCGAGGATTCAACGACAATACATGACCGAGGAATCCGCTAAACAGATGACGTGGCACAAAAATGGCAAGCGATACACTCCGCACAAGATGATACATCCATCGATGGTGAAGCATGGCAATACTTTGATGGAAAACATCCTGAGAAAGCAATGGAGGCGCGTAATGTACGTGTCGCCCTGGCAACAGATGGGTTCAATCCCTATGGAATGAGTACGGCCCCATACACTTGTTGGCCCGTATTCGTTATCCCCCTGAATCTCCCCCCTGGTGTCGCCTTTCAACGGGACACCATATTCTTGTCGCTTATAATTCCGGGCCACCCGGGAATAAGATGGGTGTGTTTATAGAGCCCGTGATCGATGAATTGATCAAGGCTTGGGATGAAGGCGTATGGACATACGGCCGAGCTACGAAGACGGTGTTCAAGATGCATGTTTGGTACCGCGATTACTCAATTCATGACTTCTGGCGTATGGGTTGTTCTCAGTCGGTGTGTTCATGGAAAGTTCCCGTGCCCGGTATGCAAGGAAAGTCCGATGTTCATCGGGTTGCGGCGGGTGGTAAGTTTTTAGTCGTTCGACCTACATCGCCGCCGCCTCTTAACCATCCATTCGCACAAGACACGAAGAACTTTACAAAAGGGGTCGTAGTGACGTAACCCTCAACCGCAGATGAAGACTCGGTGCCGAGGTCCGTGCTCAGCTAGAGTCTCTTGTGGCCAATAAACAAGGTGGTGGTTTTGTGGGGTATGGTCAGCAGCATATGTGGACTCATAAGTCGGGCTTGGAGAGGCTCCCCTATCATGATGACCTTCTTGTGCCACATCACCTTGACAATATGCACCGCGAGAAGAATATCATTTGAAGCACTTTTTTGCACACTCATGGACACCGAAAAGTCTAAGGACAACCCTAAGGCTAGAGTGGACTGGCAAAAAACTTTTGCGATAGACCAAATCAAGAGATGAGGCCTCCCGCAGGCGGCAAGAGATGGCGAAGGCCCAATGTTGATTTCGTCTTGTCTAGCCAAAACAGAAAGGAGGTACTTAAATGGATGAAGACCCTGAGGTTTCCAGATGGGTATGCACATAATGTGAAGAGGGGAGTCAATTTAACTACTATGCGAGTCAATGGGATGAAGAGTCATGACTATCACGTATGGATTGAGCGGCCGCTTCCCACGATGGTTCGAGGCTTTGTCCCCGAGAATGTATGGCTAGTCTTTGGCAGAGTTGAGTTATTTCTTCCGCCCCGTTGTGCAAAGGCGATCTCTCGAACCGTTTGTAGACGCTGGGAAAAGGCGGCACCTTGTGTTACTCGTAAGTTGGAGAAAATCTTCCCACCCGGCTTCTTCTTGTCGATGCAAAGATATGATTGTGCACCTCCCGCACGAGGTGCGTATGGGGGCCCTGCAAATACCATTGGTGCTACCCAATCGAGAGAACTCTAAAGAGTGTACGCAGAAAATGTAGAAATAAAGCCAGAATCGAGCCGTCAGTTGCCGAGGCATACGTTGTGGAGGAGGTGTCAAACTTCACAGAAAAGTACTATACAGAGAACATTCCTAGCGTGCATGATCAAATCCCCGTTACAATCTTGTGAAAATCGGTCGAAGCTCGGCCTTTTCCAAGGTCAATACGGAAGCGCCGGTGCATCTACCATTAAGCGGTTGAGCAACAAAGAGTGGCACAAAGATCATGCTATATGTCTTGACCAACTCACCCGAGGTGGATCCGCATAAACGTGAATTCATTCGTGAGACTTGGTCTTTATCAAGGGATGCGAGCCACACGAAATTGATACTCTTCTTTCACAAGGTGCTGGACCACGAGAACCGATTTCATTTCGTGGGTTCAAGAGAAGGGCCCAAACCGATCGCTCTATCCGTGGCGAGCTAATTCTTTGCTGCAAACGGCCGTGATTTGAGGGTTAGGTCATTTAGCGCTTATGATGTGAATGGATATCGTTTCCACACGACAAGCTACGAACGAGGGCGACCCAACCGGTACCACAAACAACGTGCTAACGATCGATAATAATGGGAACGAGTACCATGGCGAGTCGAAGAAATATCACGAGCTTTCATTTTATGGGGCCCCGCATCTTAAACCCGTGATATTCAAATGTCATTGGTTCGACCCTCGAATGTACTAAACGTACCGGCAATTGGGCTAGTCGGTTCGACCAGATTCCGTGTATCCACGATCCGATATATACATTGTGGCTCAACAGGGCCGTGCGGGTTTTATTACCCGCCATATGCCCGCCAAAACAAAGATTATCTTAAGGGTTTGGAGGTTGTGCAGAAGGTAGCGCCGCATGGTAAACTACCCGTCCCAAATGATGAAGATTATAACTTGATCAACCCAATCACATATGAGGGAGAGTTCTATCAAGAAGAGGGTCTGCCAGGGAGTTTTGTGATAGACCTATTTGGAGATATAGGAATGGAAGTAGACGATGAAACGTCTGAGGATGACGACGACGGCGTTGAGGTGTTCGACTTGAAGGACATAGCTATGCTAGACAGATTGAGCACGGTCAATGAAGGCAACAATCCTAGTTCAGATTCTCTTAGTGATTTTGACAATGTTGACAAATGATGACGAAGGAGAAACGCTCCAAATGGACGATGATCCCGATTACTTCTAATACATGTAATACTATGTTATTTTGTTTTTACTGTAATTATGTCTTATTTATTTATATTTTGATTACAATGCATGTAAATCTAATTATGCCTTGTTTATGTTTTGATTACAGGTGATCGGACAAAGATGGCAGGAGGTCGTGGAGGTCGTGGAGGTCGTGGAGGTCGACGACCCCGAGAGGTCGTCCGTGCCTTGACCAGGATTTACAACCAGACGAAGACAAGGCTGACGGAGGAGGCGGAGAGTTCACGAGGCGGCCTCCTCATGTCGAGGCCTCCGGCTCCCACGCCCGGCCCGAGGTGGAGGAGGACGACGACGCAGGAGGAGCCGGGTGGCGCCTTCGCCCGGCGCAGGTGGCCGCCAGGACCCACCGGGCGGGGGCGACGACGCCGCCGACGCCGACGTCACCGACGGGCGCGGGGAGGACGCGTCTCGGTGGCTCCAACCCCCTGCGTGGGGTTCGGACTCGGCGGCAAGAAAGGGTCGCGAAGGTCTACTTGCGAGGCCCCTCACGACTCCCTCGGGCTCGCCTCCAAAGACAACCGCCTGTGATTCGCCCCCAAGGGACAAGGTAAGTAGATTTAGATGCGTACCTCATTGTCTTCATTATGCCTACTTCATGTCTTCATTATGCCTACTTCGAGTGAAACTAATATCGTGTCTTCATTATGCAGGAGCTGGATCGTTGTGTCGGGCGGTGACTCACGCAAGCCCGCCGGCATCATCGGATTGTTGTGCGGCGGCACTACCCCCCCGCGTCGCCACGCACCCACGGGCATACAGGGCCGGCCGCTGCTGGGCAGCCTACTACCAAGGAGAAGACTCGGACTACTTGATGTTGGACTTGTGGACATGATGTTCGACTTGTGAGACTCGATGTAGACTTGTGCAACTTATTTATGTGATATATCGTTGTGTTTCATGTGCCGGAGGTGTGCAATGCGATATATATATGTTCTGTGATTGAATGGATGTGAGATATATTATATATGTGTTTGTTTGTCAAGGGGGAAAACGAAAAAAAAAAAAAAAAATTTTTTTCGGGCTTCGCCGACCGCTTTTACCAAAAACGGTCGGCGAAGGGCCTTCGCCGACCGCTTTTGCCCCGGCCGTCGGCGAAGGAGGGGGGAAATGGCCCGGTTCGGCCCTTTCAGCCTTCGCCGACCGTTTTATCAAAAAGCGATCGGCGACGTTTTTTTTAAAAAAAAATTTTGTCCTTCGCCGAGCAGCACTACGCGGGCGGTCGGCGAAGAAATTGTAAAAAAAATGTAAAACACCTTTGCCGACCGCCCATCTAGAGCACGGGTCGGCGAAGGAATTGTGAAAAAAAAAATAAAACACCTTCGCCGACAGTCCCTGACATGGCGGTCGGCGAAGAGGAGAAATGAGAAAAATCTTCGCCGACCGCCGGTGTCCGAGGGCGGTCGGCGAAGAGGGCATAACGGCCGTCTATTTCGTGCCTCCGTTAACGGCAACTTTTCTTCGCCGACCGTCGTTTTTGGTGGTCGGCGAAGCCTTCGCCGACGGGTGGTAGTTTGGGCGGTCGGCGAATCGCCTACGCCGACCAAAAATTGGGCGACCGCTCGTCGCCGACCACTACGGTCGGCGAAGCCTTCGCCGACCGTTTTTCGGCCTTCGCCGACCGCTTGCGGCGGTCGGCGAAGTCCCAGTTTCCTGTAGTGGTAAGGGTAAGGACGATTGACGTGGCTTGGATTAGCAAACTATTTTGCAAAAATAAAAAGAAGGACAACAGGGGAAATTAAAAGAAAGAAACTGGCCACACGAACGTACGTACGTACCTTGTAAACGACACCGAATCCGCCTCTTCCTAGTTCGTCGGAGAAATTGCCCGTGATAGACTTGAGAAAGTCGAGTAGAAGAGGCGTCGGCGTCTATCAATTGATACAGATATCCAATACAATCAATTGAAAACATTGAAAACAGGGGAAATTAAAAGAAAGAAATTGGTCTATCTTGCGGAAATTGTGCTAGTTCTCTGTCTAGACGATGAACACCTACACGTACCAGAAGCTGCTGGGATTGGGAACGGGAGGTGGTGTGATCAAGGCGTCGAGCTATGGCGATGTAGCTGACGACAGGGATGACCGAGAGGTGGGTCTGGATCTTGCGGTCGACGTCCCTGAACCTTTCGGCCAGCCTGGACGCCGAGAAGAGGTGAGACGCGAGCCCCTTCCTCTGGCAGGACATGACGAGGTCGTGCGCCTCCAGGAGCGTGGCGTCCAGCCCGGCCAGCACCCGCCTGGCCTCCGGGTCCTGCAGGCAGGGAACCAGCTCCGCGAGCATGCCGACGCGGCGCGCCAGGTGCTCGCAGTCCTTGGTGTTCTGCCGAGCCGTCCGCGCCGCCTGCCCGATCTTGGAGATGAGCCCGCCGATGTCGAAGCCGACGGCCTGCGCCACCGTCGCCGCGGTCGCCAGCCCGTTCATCGCAACCGATCACTGATGGATGGCTAGGCAGGACTTCTAGTCCTAACACACACAGACTCCTACAGAGACCTGTCGAGATTCACAGGACGCCCCACATCGCCTAACTTATCGGTGGATGGCGGCACATGATTTAACAGAAGAAAGCGGCCGGCCAGAGGAAGGGGGACGGCGACGACCATCACTGTCCACTGACATTAATCCAAGGCAGCAGCTAGCTGGGGACATGCAGTATTGCCACTTGCCAAGCGGGGACATGCATGCATCCAAACGCCATTGACTTGACTTATAATTTTCCATTTCTTACAAGTTACTAAAATTTATTTAAACAACGCATTAGTACACACTAGTCCCAATTAGACTCTTAAGAGGAGCTAATAGACTAGGGACTAATTGAAACTAAAAATTAGTCAATTAATCTTGTTGTTGATAAATTAGGGGAACAATTAAGACTAAAAATTAGTCCCCTAGTCCCTGTGGGGAACCAAACAGGGTCTAAAAGTCCTTTCGCCGTCCATCGACCGGTTTTGCCCTTTGAAGTGAAAGTGGGTAGGGTAGTAGTAATAACGATGTCTGGCATGAACTATAAAAAGATGTCTGCACGTATCCAGTTGATGTCTCTCTCCTTTTTTTTTTAAAAAAATGAAGACTTGATGCTCGACTGTCCTGAAGTCATCTCTTATATTAATTTTATTTTAATAGAGAGGTTCTTCAGTTAGTTGTGCAAGTATCTTAATGCCAATCGAAGTACTTGAAAATTGGGCAGCCAGTAGACCTAACCACAAAAATTACAGTTTGCATATATACGGAATCCAAGATTAGTTGGCACATGTGGCCATGTGGGTGCGTTGGCAGGCATAATACCGCTGGTCCAACTCATTTGAACTATTCTTTATTATTCAGGTCATCATCCTGTACTTAATCATTCTGGTGGATCTAATCTAACGTGCAAGCAAGCAAGATAGAGGTATGGAATGAATCGTTCGTACCTCAGGGACGAAGAAGATAATCCGTGCGATGATGACGGCGCCATCTCGGCGGTGTAGAAGGCCAGCACGACGGCGGCGCCGAACCCGCGACGTAAGCCGCCACCTCTGGCGATGCCTCATTCCGGCGCGCGGCCACCACCTCACCACTCGGCATCCCTTCTCCGCCTAGCTAGAAGAGGCGCGCGCGCGATGCGTTCTTGGGCGGCTCGAGTCGATCTCTTGGCCGGCGCCCGTCGGAGGCGAGGGCGGCGGCTCCATCCCGAGACCCGATCTTGCCCGTGGATGGCGGTGGCTCTAATAATTCCAATCCCACGGTCCATATACCATATATGCCTTTATTGCAACACAAGAGGGTTTATTATCAGAGCAAGTCTACGAATGAATTTTATTATCTCCTACAACAAACAAACGCGTCTCTCATGCGATGGCATACGTACGTGATCATCGCCACTAGTAGTGCCATGCTTCGCACAACCAGCTCATCAGTCCGCCATAGGCCCCAAGCTTCAATCAGTCCAACTTCAACACGTTTCCCTTTTTATTTTTACTAGCATTGTGTCCGTGCGTTGCTACGGGATAACTAAATTTTATATAAAAATAGATAGATCGCATGATAAAATAACAATGTTGTAAAACTAAAAACACATAGATCACACCACGTCGTCACGTTGAGTCAATGATTCGCGCCAAGGGTGCCATAGATCCTCGGAGCCAGAAATTGCAGAGGGCACGAGGGAGTGTTGTTGCTGCTCGACGGGCTGTGGCCACCCTTTGGAACTCCCGCCGATGAAGACGTGCTAGCGTACCATCTGCGTGGTCGCATTCGGCGCGATCCACGCAGAATGACGGGCGGTGACGTGGTGACAGAGTCGGTCTTTGGCATCGCGAGCTCTACCTATGCTCGCCGCGCGGGCGAATGGCGGCGAGGCCGCGAGGTTACGCTTTGAGGCTCGCGAGTATGCCGAGGGCGGCCGCGACGTCCATGACAACCGCAGCGGGCGGAGGCAGCCGCCGGTGCGGCGCGAGGCGGCAGCCGGGAGGAGGCGTCCGGTCGGCGTGGATGGGGACGCCCAGCGCGTACCGAGGGAGTCTCGGCGTTGCGTGTCAGCAGGTCCTTGACGGCGAAAAGCGCCGTGGGAGGCTGCGACGCCCGCAATGGTCGGGCGGCGCTAAGGGAGTCCCAACGTTGGAGGGCAGCCGGGCCGGGACTCGAGTGCGTTGACGGCGGCTGCGATGGGAGGCGCCTCATCTGTGTTAAGGGCACCGATGGGGGAGGGTAGCGGAGCTGGTCGACGGTGCGGCCGTTTGCACACGGGGCAGAGGATGGGTCTGCCAGGGAAACTTTCATGGTGAGAGATTTTTTGTTACCTGGGTCGTGAATCCAGATTTGAAAAGAGCATGATTGATGCGTGAATCCAGATTTGAAAAGAGCATGATTGATGTCGGACGCGCCTTGCAAGCTACGACATTTGTATGAGAGATAGAAGTTCCACGGCTATTTGTTTCCATTTACAGGGGAAAAGATAAGAGAGAAAATCGTGTTAGCCATGCATGCATGATTAATGCGGATTGATTTTTTTTCCTTTTAAATTTATCGCAACAAAAGGAAAATGGAAGGAGACATTAGCCATGCATGCATGATTAATGACCAATCATTTTTTCTTTCCTTTTGAATTTGTCGCTAAAAAAGGAAAGGGGAAGGAGGCATTAGCCATGCATGCATGATTAATGTCCAATCATTTTTTCTTTCCTTTTGAAAAGAAATAAGGCAGGAAGCATTAGCCATCCATACATGATTAATGAACAATCAATTTTTTCTTTCCTTTCCAATTTGTCGCAAAAAAGGAAGGGGGAGGAGGCCTTAGCTATGCATGCATGATTAATGACCAATCAATTTTTTTTCTTAGCCATGCATGCATGATTAATGTCCAATCATTTTTTCTTTCCTTTTGAAAAGAAACTAGTCTATCAGCCCGTGCTCTCGCACCGGCTAGAATCTTAGAAGAGATAAGAGATATAGGAATTAAAGTTACTGTTTAGTTTCTCTGGATCATAAAAATACTTATATTAAATTATACTTTTTCTTTCTTTCTTTTTCGACACAATTGGCACACCAAATATTTAATGGTGTCTATTTAAGTGTGGTAAATTTGTCAATTATTGATCGATATGTTTTTCATCTATATATTACGATATCATGAATGTTAGTTTTGATTTCCAATTATTCGCCTTATTAATTGATACATAAGAATTTTAGGTTGTTCACCATACTCTTAAATACAATGATAACCTAAATAGTTACTTCATTTAATTTTGGTCTGGAGCTTGAAGGGAGATCTAAAATAGATAGGTGTGCTAACCTGAAGAGCACATATATTATTATTTAAGCCTTATAATGACTATTTTGCGCTTAGCATTGTAGAGAAACTCATTCACCATGTAATACCTTCGTAGCTTGACCACCTCAAAAAAGAAAAAGAACAGGAAGATTATTATGTAAAAAAAAAGAGCAGGAAGGTATAGCCACTTATAGTCGACACAGTATCCTCCCCACTTGTCATGATGTTCAAATGTTATTAACAATGAGTTATTTTTGTAGAAATGTTCATAGTATTAATAGATATATGTAAAATATTCTAGTTGAAGTGCATAAATTACCAAAATTATATTTTTTAAAAATATATGTCATGCTTATTATTGATTCTAAATAATTTGTTAGTATCATTAGTGTAGGAAATCTTTTTTCAAGATTGTTCAAACGTAACATATATAAGTATCCCTCATGTATGCATAACTAATGTACTTTAATCAAACTTTGTTTTATGGCCATGTATAGGTGTGCATAATATGGAACATTTATATGGTTTATGGCTTTAGATATTTTTGGCAATACTATATTGTTAATGTTGATATAGACTTAATAATGCCAAAAGTGGTAATTCACATGTAAATTTAAGGGGTTGCATATACTATGTATTTAATGGCATAAGTTTATAGTTTAAATACTCTTGGGTTACCTTAAATTGATTTACACATTCAGAGGTGGGTAATAGTTTAGAAAATAGCATGGATCCTATTGTTATTACTACAAAATTGGTAGTCAAATGCTTCTAACTTTTTGTGAGAATTTTTAGATATTATCTTTTTTTTTTCTAGTTAACGTGGATGCTTCATTCAAGTCCACTATTTACAATTTGTAGGAATTGTTATTTAGTGGATAGCTAATATTATGTTTTATGTGCTATTATTCCATACCTTTGTGTTCCATCATCAAGCTATATGTTAAATTCAACTTTTGCTCCTTGTATTGCAATTCCTTTTATTCACATGTTACTTTTAATTTCAGTTCTATTGAGAATTTATACTTTATTAACAATTTTCATCTTTTATTTCACTAAAAAGGTTCTAGGTTATTCTCTCGGTTATTATTTCATAAGTAGTAGTTTCACCTTGCCCCCATGGCACTAACACATATTTTTATTTGTAGTAACATTATCTTATAAAATATTGGGTGCTTAAAACTAAATTACCAGTATTGATGAGACATTATATTTTAGCCAAAATATAAAAAGCTACTAAGAATAACTACTTATGTAATTTATTATAGATTAGTGATTATTAATATAACTTAAAGTTAATTAACTGTAGCTTTGCTATGTTGTTTGTAGGGAACTTTTCTACACACCTTTTTCATGAACATTATTTACACACATGACAAACTATTAAAATAAGTATTTATCCTGATGTGTATATGCTTAGATGGTGAACATGGTGGAATATATAATCATGCTTATTATTAATTTTACAATTGTAGAAGTGTGGAATTTAGAGTACATACCATATATTTATTAAATTATTTTTCTTGACAGCTTATTTTAGGTACAAACTAAGTGAGATGATTTAATTATATTTCACCTTTTTACATCATAATTGCATATCTCAGTAGTTTGTATGCAAACGTTTTGGTTCCTTTCCATTATCTTTATAATTAGTGCCACATGTGGATAATTTTTCAAATAAACTATTAGATGGTTATTTTAAATTATCTTTTATGATCAATGAGGTATATAGTTGAGATGCAAAGTGGAGTTATAATAATTACCAGTATTGATGAGACATTATATTTTAGCCAAAATATAAAAAAGCTACTAAGAATAACTACTTTTGTAATATATTGTAGATTAGTGATTATTAATATAACTTAAAGTTAATTATCTATAGCTTTGCTATGTGGTTTTGTAGGGAACTTTTCTACACACCTTTTCATGAACATTATTTACACACATGATAAACTATTAAAATAAGTATTTATCCTGATGTGTATATGCTTAGATGGTGAACATGGTGGAATATATAATCATGCTTACTATTAATTTTACAATTGTAGAAGTGTGGAATTTAGAGAACATACCATATATTTATTAAATTATTTTTTCTTGACAGCTTATTTTAGGTATAAACTAAGTGAGATGATTTAATAATATTTCACATTTTACATCATAATTGCATATCTCAGTAGTTTGTATGCAAACGTTTTGGTTCCTTTCCATTATCTTTATAATTAGTGCCACATGTGGATAATTTTTCAAATAAACTATTAGATGGTTATTTTAAATTATCTTTTATGATCAATGAGGTATATAGTTGAGATGCAAAGTGGAGTTATAATAATCAAGGAAGTGGTTAGGTACAAATTTAGTTGATTAGTTTTAAATTACTTTTAGTAATTGACATATGTGGTAGTTCAATAGCAGAATTAGAAAGTCACTGTATGCATTCATCAAATGGTAGGTGTCATATTTTTATTAAAAAATAGACATGATGTTTTTTTAGGATGATTGCTGGAGTCTACCTAAAATTTGTTATTCATCTGGTGAAAATTTAACATGGAGGGTCGTTAACTTTTGGATAATGTATGGTTATACACTATTTTTGTTATTTTCTATTTCATCTAGTGAGAATTTAACATGGAGGGTCTGTTAATTTTTGCTTAATGTAAATATTTTATATGGTTGTACACTATTTTTGAAAGTTTTAGTTGATTTCTTATGTGATTGTACATGAATATCGTTAATAAATAACATATCAATAATGCACTTAAATACAATGTCCTCTCTGGTTGCAAAGTATTATAGATTTTTTTTTAAAAAAGTAATAAACTCTACAGATACGTGCTAACAAAATATAGCAATATATCAATATTAACATTCTTTTCACTTCCTTCAAATGCACCTTTTTAGATATATAGGTCTTGTATTATCATATATTCCATCGATCCTTTAATCTTCTTATTAATTAACACGTATGTATGACCAAAAATGCATGGTAGAGATTGACACAAATTTACATGCATGCATCTATAGAAGCTTCCAGGCCGAGGACGCAGAGCTGGAACGCAAGCAGGCCAAATTTTTTGTAATTTGGAACGAATTGGTATAAATGACGTACCTAGAGAATAAATGATGCTGGAAAGGACAATTGCATTCGGAGCTGAGCACTAACCTTTATATAGTCATGCGGCAACCCAACCACAACATGAGCAGATCGAAATACTTCTAGGTTGCCTGATTACTTGTCGTCATTAGGTGGCCTGGGTATACAACAGACCAGCCAAGGGAGCATATTATCCACGGGTCGATGCATGCATGTCTACATGGCTTAATTGTTGATGATGGAGGCCCGAATCGATGAGCTCTTGTCACACTCGAGTTCCCTGCATCCATGTGCTGATGGCCATATGGAGGACGGTAGAGGGTCAACCGCGGAATGCGTTTTTCTACGTCAGCTCGTCGATGATTCGATGATTCCGAACAGAATACAGAATAGCAAGCCACGAACATATTGCAAACTAAAGAGAGATCAGACAACATACATACCCTAGATATTGACAACAAATTCTGCACCCACTCAGGGTCTGCAGGTTGTCATCCGAGGCTGATCATAGGGCTTCCAAGGCGTGATTGGGAGGGAAGTCCAAGGCAACATCGACGTGAGTGAGGGAAGCATGAAGTAGCATAGCGCAGGGTTGGAAGGATCCCTCGTTGATTGAAGCTGTGCGAGACTATGGCCGGCGGCGGCGGCGGCGGCACACCAGGTTTGGCTAGTACGTACGTGAGATAAGATGCAATGACCAGATAAAAGTATAATTTATGTTTTCCTTTTCAAATAAATCTGGCTTAGTACGATGCATGACTTTCATAATGGCAGGTGGGTAATTCTTTGGAAAACCTAAATAGATCCGATGGCTGTTTCAATTGATGGCAATCAAATCGAGGGCCAGATCTTTCTAATTATTGTGAGAATTTCTTTGATTTATCTATTTTTTTAGCGCGTCTGGTGAGAGTCAATGTGGTGCCTCCGTTGGAGCCTCCAATTAGTAATAGTAAGATTCAGTACTAATTAGCCGGGATTATTCACTGGAGATTCCCCAGTTCCCGCTGCATGTTGCTTTGGCGATGGTGGGATGTGCGCAACAAAGTCAATGCGGGTGAACTGATGCCTACTTGCTACAATACAATTCAGTCGGTGATGGCGTCAGTTCGTGACTGTCCAGGAAGATGATAGCCGCCCGTCGAGACCACAGCCAGAACCTATGCAATATTGGAAGCCGCCTGAAGTTGATAGTCTTAAGATCAATATTGATGGTGGCTTCAAGTCAGCAACCAAGATCGGGACCTGGGGTTTCATCATAAGGGATCACAAAGGCTCTGTCGTCGTGGCAGGGGCTGGGAATCTAGGGCCGGTGCAGGATGCGTTAATGGCAGAAACAATGGCCTGCAAACAGGCGTTAGAAGCTGCTGTTTACTTCGGGATCTCCCATGCTGTCTTGGAAACTGATTCCACACAGTTGAAGGAGGCGATTACTTCGAATTCATGGGGCGACAACATTGCTGGTAATCTGTTTAAGGAGATTAGAGAGTTCGTTTTTGATAATTTCCCTTCCTTAGTTGTTGAGTCCATTCCAAGAACTTGTAATTCCTGTGCTCATGAGTTAGCTTTATTGGGGTGGAGTTGGGACCCGGGTCAGCATCTCTTGTGGACTGATCCCCTCCCAGAGTTTGTAGCGAGTGTATGTGCTCGCGACTTAGCTGAGTACCAGTCAATTAATCCAAGGCCATAGAGCCGAGTGAGTTTCAAAAAAAATATATATATATATACTCCTATATATCATTGGCAAATTGGGTGTCTTCGCAGGTCCATTATGGAGAGAGGGATCCATTGACTCCTCGACGACTAAAGATATGCACTTACAGTACAACACGCGTTCTTGACAAGTCTCAGGTCCACGATAGGAGAGGGATCCATTGACGCAATAATTGACATATGGACTCCTCGACTGAAGATATAGGCGTGTGCAGTTAATGATGTTGATGCTGCATATCAATTTTAGGGTAATTATTTTTCAGGCCTTCGGCTAGAATGGTGTTTGCAGCATCTTCCCGGCCAGTGGCGGAGCCAGAAGGGGGCCGAGCAAATCCAACTTATAAAAAATGAGCACAACAAATTACATTAGATTTTTCATGAGCACTATTAATTTATTGACTTGACACGAATACTCGCATTTTATATACTAGTATACTCTTGGAGCATACTATTTTTTAGTGGTAGACAATAACCCCTTAACAGTAAGGCATCTGAGATGATATCATAAACTTTGATATCTATGTTTCAGTCCTTCTACTGTGCTTCGTAATATTATATAATTGTGTTTTGTATGGTTTAATTATCTAGAAGATATTAAAAGGTATATGTGACAAAAATTTTGTTATATTCTTCATCTTAATATAAATAAAAAACATGGACTTATACCAGTAACAAATTTGCTTGGAAATCTTGGGAGGAGGGGGGCATGGCCCCTGCCAGCCCCCCGGCTAAGCCACTGCATCTTCCATAATACGAACCGTGTGATAAACTATACATATGCAAATGAGAGACGGTGAATTTTAAACACGCTTTGCATTTCGTCTCAAGTGATGTTTACACGTAGTTGTGACGTGGACCGTCCTACTCTTCGTTCGTGACTTTTTTTTTATCTTTCTGCGTCCATCGTTTAACGGCATGACTAATCAATGGTCGCCTGCTGGTTGGGGGAGAAAACTGGCGGTCGACCCTAAAACTGGAATATGGCCTATTTACTCCTTTTTTAATCTCAGCCTTCGCGTCTTGTACGTCGTGAGGCCTGCCAACGTTTTTCGAACTCAATTCGCTATCAGACCGTCTCAAAGAGCATAGGCATATGGCCAAAATGCCTAGTACACAGTGGATGTGAGGCAAAAAAAAAACTTCCAACAAGGTAGGCATGCACCATGCAAAATGCCTGCAAGGCGATGGGGAAGGCAAATGTGCATCCGCTCTCGGACTCTCGGTCGAATTGCCTCTCACTGCGCCTCGCTGGGGTGCACTTCCCTCTCCCTCATCTTTTCCTACCTCCACCCCGAAGCCGGAGCGTGTGGAGGAGACCCGGTGGCCATCGCTGCCATCAATGCATGACCCGTGGTGCCGGCACAGAGCGGTCTAGACCACCATGGCTAGGCAGGCCTGCTGACGGCGCTCGGACCGCAAGGCAGGGTGGGAGGTGGGCGGCGCTGCCAGATTTGCCTGCGGATGACGACAACAAGGCGGCCCTAACGATGATGAGGGGAGGGCGGCGGCGCGGCACGCTCGACGGTGAGGGAGGCCCACCGAAGCTCGGCGAGGAGGGAGGCGGACCGTGCTCTTGGCGGTGAGCGAGGTGGCTGGACAGCAGGGAGGGAGGCCGCTGGTGTTCAGCGGGGAGGGAGGTGGGCTGCGCTTGGTTGGGGCTTTGGTTTTGGGTTCGTTTTTGGAGTTCGGAATATTTGGGGTGGTCTTCTTCTACTGTACACGCCCCAAAGCACAAATAAATCTCTCTATGCTGTTGGATATAGTTTCATAGATCGTCTCAACAAGGCAGGACGTACGGCAAGGCACCGCGTGATAATCGGGCCGGCCGGTGAAGGGGGACATACCACCCGTTACTCACCTGTCGCTGCATGCGCCATTGACTTGACTTACATTAATTCTAGCTAGCCACAAGAAGCTAAGCTGTTCTTAACCGGGATAGGCTACTGGACTCCTAGTCTTAACACAAAGATTCTCCTATATACACCTATAAGCTTGTACATATCTCGTTGACGTTGGCACCGCGTGATAACCGGGTGAAGGACGGAGACATCAACTTGTTTATCTAAATAAAGCAATAAAACAAAAAAATTCTCTCCATATTGACGACCGGCCAGTAGGTCCTTCCGGTGTGCGGTTAGCTGTCGCTCACGGCCCTCAGATACAACGATATATGTTTATTCATTGCAAAAGGGCCTCTGAATTTATTAAGAGGTGACACTGATTCATGATTTTTTGAAAATGCATTTTTAGATTCATAAACTTGTTGAAATGTATTTTTTAGTACGAACTTGTTAAATGTTGCAGCGCGGGTGCACTATTTAACAAGTTAGCGACACACATAAATATTTTTTCAAAGTTTGTGGACGTAGATTCCTTGCCAAGAGACTGCTCATGCACCGCGTAGGAACCGGCTCATCGATCTAACACGGTGAAGGCGTCACCATCGCTCTAGTACTGTATTCTCGAACGAAAACGAAACTAGCTAGGTGCTAGAAATTAAATAATGGATGTCGTCGTACAGCTAAGCCACACGGAGAGAGAGGATTGATGAGAGAGTGAATATATATATATATATATATATCTAAACCTTCTATATATGGGAAAACCCCCACTTGGGAGTTCTCTCGACATGCGGTATCTTGCACGTAGGCGGCCTCACCCAATCCCTCCTCCCCTACCGTCTCCAGCCGCACGGAAGAAATTGAAGAGACGAGATCTCCACCAGCGTGGCATTCATCCCGGCGGCCTCTTCCCCTTCCTCCTCGCTGCCATCTCCGAACTCCCGGCCTCCCCCAACCGTACGAATCCAGCGTCGGCCTTCAATCATCGCCCGTCTCCTCCCCTGCAAAATTTCAGTTACCCTCTACATTATTCACCAGCGCCACCTCGCTGCTCAAGTGCGCCTGTTTCATCAGTAAATGCGCGTGTAAAACGCCGCCGCCCACCATGAAGGAATGGCAAAATAAAAGGCTGCCGCCTGGCTACTGCTTCACACCGCCGATGCAAACGCTCTGCACACCTGCAAGCCGGTCCAAGCCGCGTCGTTGTCCTC
Organism: Hyparrhenia diplandra; assembly: GCA_015847255.1. NCBI lineage: Eukaryota > Viridiplantae > Streptophyta > Magnoliopsida > Poales > Poaceae > Hyparrhenia > Hyparrhenia diplandra. Next base: position 28,713 of record JADLZK010007050.1, on the reverse strand, counting down.
CTTCCCACGAAGCCACCAACCTCTGACGCCATGCGCCTCCCTCTGCTCGGAAGCAGCACAGCCGCCGACGTGGGCGCAGTGGCAGCAGGAGCCCTGCCGCCCTTCCTCAAGGCGGCGAGTCGAAGCTCCCCACGCGTGCTGCCCTGCTTGGCGGCGACCCCGCGACACAACTGGCTGTCGACCCCGCGATGCAGTTGGCGACACCTGCTATGCGGCGTCGGCCCGCACGGCGTTGCTGGCGATGAGCAGCCGCCGCGGCATGGCTCCAGCCTCCAGTGGCGTGCCTGGAGGGCCCGACGACCGTGGCCCCGGCCGGGCCGCCTTCTTGCTCGCACAGGGAAGTGCTCCTGATGCAGTGGACGCGAGACGTAGGAGGCGGGGAGAGGGCCTTGATTTGGGGCTTTAGCGGGGAGATGCTCCACGATCTGGGCGTGGATTTGGGTTGGATGAGAGGTGGTGCGGGCGTTATGCACGGCTGAGGATAACGATGGGGAAGAGCATTGTCAAAAAAAAAAAATGTTGGAGGAGATGAAATGAGTGGCTGAGAGTTTTCGTCTCGCATGAGGTTTGTGGATCAATTTTTTTTTCTTTCATTCGGGAGACATCCAGCAGATCACATGGTGTAACATGGGTCCCACCTGACTTGATCTAATAGCCAAATTGAATACTTTGTCTATATTTGGTTTATATTTATTTATATTGCAATATGCAAATTTTTAATTTAATCTTTGAATTTTAACTACCGTGCAAATGTTATTTAGTGCTCAATACTAATTTGAATGTATTTTATTGAATTTTTATCTGACATACCATTATATGTCATGTTTACTGAAAGTACAAGTTCATAAATGGAATATCCGCAGCAACGCGCGGAGGAGTTCACCTAGTGTGTGTGTGTGTATATATATATATATATAGTTGACACTGCGAGCTGAGGTGGACATCCAGCCTACTGTATGTGTGCTGTAACCTATCAACCAGAGATAAAATTATTCATTCACAAACTTAATTTGTTAGCAACTTGCAATGTGAAGGGGTTTTGAGTGATTTTTTTTTATTGGCCAATGGGATAGGAGAGAGTAAGTTCATCATCGTTCGGTTATGTCGGCCATTTATACTCATATACATAATTACATTTATCTTATGAGATAACAATTAATGGTTACCACAGTCTTGCACGATGATTTAATCTACGCTGAACATTCATTCATTTGCCATGTGATTACTCTTGTATTATTATTTGTACATACACACACACTGAAGCAAGCAAGGTAGCTGTAGCTGTAGCTGGTGGTGTCGATCAACCGTAACCGTACCAGCCGACGAGCCGTGAACAAGGATGGCACTCAATTTCTCGCTGGCACCGGAACCGCCGACTGGCCATATCGAAAGAGCAGGCCACCATGGGTCAGCAGGTCAGCTCATCAAGTCGATCGAGCTCGGCGCCGGCACCACCCGGCCGGCGGTCAAACATGCATCCAACACTGTTCATGTTTGGGCGATTCAGCAGTACACTACTTCACTTACAAAACAAGTAGGGGTTCAAATAAGTATATTAAACAAAGAGAATCTAGCTAAAAATAAGCGTACGTCAGGTGAAAAGCGCCACGACCCTACGTACGACTACTTGTACACAGTAAAATTTCCACTACGGAATCCACATCTATTGGGGTTGGCTATGGCTAAACGTTCACGTCTAGCTACATCCTCATCTTGATCCATGAGGCGGGTATCCTCATCATCACTTTCTCCAGCCCCCATCCATCTGCCATTCAACGATTTCCAACATATCACTAGTGTGATCAACATATACATTTTACAAAGATGGTGGTAATTTTTAATTGTAACGACATGTATCAACAGTACCTGTTTGGTGGTTGTTTCTCGCCATCTTTGACAATATGGGCCTTCCGATGAGAACCAGGTATCTTATCATATGTTGTTCTGACAAATAAAAGCTTGGAATTAATAAATATTATGTATGTTGACTCAACCTCCTCCAACTTAGACTATTGAAATTTCCATCAAGTGCAAAACAAAACCTGTTAGCAGCACTAACAACTTCAACACCGAAAGATCAAGAAATCCACACTTACTCTCCTGTCTTAAAATAGTTCAGAATTCCGCAGAGAAGATCAAACTGCAGGTACGGAGTTCCCATCTTATCATAGTAGTTCATGCCCACAAATTTGCCGTTGACGTCAACAAGGGGCCCTCCAATCCCAGCCTAACCAGGTCAAATGGAGAGCTTGTCAGTTGTGATGCCAAGTACACATGGCTAAATACATCATATTCATGCGGCAATTAGAAAAAAAAGGAAAATCAATAGCGCGCTACCTTAGTGATTGTACAAGTAGTGTAATGAAGACCATTGCAATCCAGTTTGCCTGTCCACCTGGTACATTTTGCACTTGCAGCCATCATTAAATCTGGTTCAAAGCGACGACCCACAGCTACTACCTTGGTAGAATAATGCATCGTCTCATGTTTCAGATTCGCAGGACAATCAGCATTATAATTCTTAACGCTGAGTAGAGCAACATTGTAATGTAAACTATGATGTTCCAATTTCCCTTCACGGCATTCATTGTTTGGAAGCAACACCATAATCTGCAAAACAGTACTAGAGACTTAAGCAGTGTCTTGAAATAACAAGAATCACACAATATAATTAGGAGCACCAACCCTTAAGCCCTCAACAATTGTACCATCACGACCCCTAACCAAGCTTGCTGATGTCAGAATAGCCGGGCTTTTATCAGCATAGAAGTCAATGAAAAATCCTGTGCATGCAAATAATTTTGATTCACCTGGCCAACATAATTGTCATTAGCTAGTGATGACTAAATACAAATGTGAAATAATATACAGCACATTACAGTAAAAATCACCATCGAAGGAAGAAAGTGCAACAAGATTTTCAGATATGCGAGAAGCAACTCCTCTCTTGAGTTCACCCCAGACACCATTAGGATATACGTCACCAAAAATCTTAATGCTACCTGGTTGACAAGACATTGTATAATAGTTAGTGGCACAGAAGTGCGGTAAAAAGACTAAATGAAAGATAGATCAGCAAATGTACAGGCATTGTGATTGGTTATATCCAACCCAAATTGTGCCTTGCTAATGACATGCTAACTCTATGTACAATATGCAACAATCACTTAAATTTCTGCAGATGATGTTGTAAAATTATAATACGATGGCATCTTATGCACTACCCATATTTTAAGTGATTCTGTTTGAACAAATCCATGAACATCTCTAGCCTTGATGTGCTATGCACCCCAAATCCAGATCTTTTCTTGATGGACTAGTGATCTGCCCGTGTGTTGCAACCGCATTACAAAATAAGAGTACGTTTGTGTATATACTGAACCTTGGTTCCATGATGTCGTTCTAGGAGATTGGGTGAGGCTGTGAGGGTGAAACTGATTTGTAATAAGTGGCAGGATGATGGGTAAATATGTTGGTGACACATAGGGGTAGAGTAGTGGTGATGGCAGACAGACACTCTATCATCACCAACTCAATCTTCTAGAGTTGAGATTTATGTGGAGATGTGCATGTAACATTTTATTCACTAAAGTATTGAACTATCTGCATACACACTCGGTTGAAATTTATAGGCACACTAATATCTGAAACCAGAGGAAATTTACATTATAAAATCAGAACCTGGGGTATGCAGTAATTAATATACTAATTCTAGGAATGTAATATTTTATAGTATCCATGTTTGTTATCATATATCAACCATAGAATAGAATAGATCTATATATAGTTATGAATTAAACATAGAATAGATGTACAGAGCAGTAATTAATCTACTAAATCATGGCATATTATATATCTACTATTGCATAGATCTGCTCACATTGAGCCTGACAAAATTGGATTTTCCTTTTTATGATTTTTCTATGATTTTATATCATTTTCTAAAGTTTCAGCCAATTTATGAAATAAAAAAAGGAGCGTGTGGTACCAGCAGCCACGTAGGCAGCAGAGTCCTATGTGGCATGCTTTGATGGCGGCTAGGACCCAAACAAAGTTTATGGAGCCGCATGAGCGGAAAAACTCCATGGACCCAGGTGAGAATTGGGGAAATACCCATGGCACAATTCACTCGAGAAAGAAACATCTGCTAAACAATGTCGAGTGGTTGTTAACTCACCTCCAGGATGGGGGAAAAGGTTCACATCCATGCGTCTTCGTCTTTTTTTACCCCTGTAGATGAAAATCAATATCAGTACTAACCCAAAAGGGATCAACATCAACATGAGCAGATAATGCAATAAAACTAGAACTAAGCATGTATACAAAATCTTAGTCAGGAGATACCATATCCCCAACTAGTTAGTCTCAACATAAAATTTCTAACATATTTTGAGGTAGACAAATATATTGGCTCTCATAAATGTTGCTAGACCATAAGCCTACAATACAGATCAACTGTGACACCTGCAATAAGACAGCTATCCCATTTGAAAATATCTTTCACTGGAGAGTAGAAATACCAAACCATCAGGTTGTTAGGTAAACATTAGAAGCTGCAACTACATAGATAAACAAACTAGAAATATATTTGCATACCTGACTGACTTAACCAGGTTCAGAAATACACTCTTTTTCAAGGATGTATGAAAATGCCCCAAACGTTCAAGAATTACACTCCTTGGCAAGAAAATTGGTCTTTCCATATCCCAGAAGAGATTCATGCCAAAGAAGTTCCCATTAAAATCAAAAAGTGCGCTGCCCTGCATAGTCTACAAAAAAAAAGGTGGCAGGCTTTAAAATGAGAATCAGAGTTATCCCACCTTTATGACAAAATTGTCACAGCTGATTGTCTTATGCCAAACTGTAAATGCTACTATTTTATCAACAATGTGTAATAAATACTTTAAAATGTACAATAACTTTGTATTATCGTCCACTGCAAATTCAACCAACACAAAACCCATTCAACTTAACTATACAGTTTGATAGGTGGGAATGTGGGATGAGTCAAAGTAAAATACTACATTAATATTTTCTTTATTGAATATGAGACACAGTAACAGAAAGGATTAGAATGATCAGAATAATGCTAGTGTACCTCAGATAATTTACATGTAGAGAACATAACATATCGACTATGTTGAGATCCGCGTGAATCAGTGCATATTCCAATTTTGGCCAATACTCTGCCAGAGAGGTCACACCCTACTGCCACTACCTTTTTACCATGGGGGTCAAATTGCACCTGATGATTGAGAGGCATGCAATAAACATCAAGGACGGACATGACTTTGACAACAGCAATTTCATATTCCAATTCATAATCTTCCAGCAACCCTATGGCAACATTTCCTTCATAGCGTACTTGAATCTATAATGATAAAAGAAAAACAGCACAGAATGATCAAGGGTTATGTAAAGTAAACAATAGCAATTAGTGAATGATTATCAGCAAGACATACCTGAATCTTATCATGGCCATTTGTTTCAGAATCCTGTAAAGCTCTAACCAGACATGCTGAAGTCATAAACTTTGTGAAGTTACACTGGCGCTCTACAACTATGCCAGAGGATGCATATAGCACACTTTGTCCTACAAGATGATAATAATTTATATCATTCACAACAAAAGATATGTAGGCAAATATATTTTTGAAAAATTAAGGGTACAACAGAATAATCACCATCGGATAAAGCAATTGAGACAACACTTCTAGATAACTTTGATGCAACTTCCTCACTCAGCTCACTCCAGATATCTTGATTGTCCCAACATAAGTCACCAAATTAAGAAAACACGTTACAAGACACACATGAGCGTCCAAATTAACAGAGCCATAAAAAGAAGGAAGAATGAACCAACGGACCTGAAATCAACAATAAGTCAGTTGCCTCTTCTCCACTGCAAGCTCTTTTATTATCAGCTGAGAATCCTGTAAGATCATCAACGCCCCTCTTACTTGGCAGCATCTTCTTCCGGCCCAAAACTGAATGAAGGAATTAAAGGCAAAATGTGGGTCATAACCAGTAAAGCAAACGTTTCCTGTGGGCCAGTGATTTGAAGGAATACGTAGATCATCATTTAAAACATATATATTACTGTAGTTCGCAACCCATAGAGCACAAAAAAAAAAAAAAAAAAATCATATTTGATATGGAATTAAATAAAAGGTCAAAAAGTTTCCCCAATATTATTTAGGTTTCCCCATATTATAAACTGTAGCGGCAGCACACCCAAATTAATCAGTAGAGGAGAGTCTAAGACGAAGAGAAAAATGATGGACTCAAGAGGGAGGATCCAGTGGGATGGGGACACGAGAGGGGGATCACCTTGAACCGCCGGGCGGCCAGGCACGTCGTCGAGCGGCGTCTTCTGCCGGAACGGCCGAGGGAGACACGAATTAAAGCCACTGCACAAACGGGCCTCAAACGGGCCGGAGCTTTCATTCAGGATCAAATTCGTCCGAGGCCCACAGTCCCAGCGCCCCGCACCTGCCCGACGCACGCGCGCATCACGCCGCCGCCCGCCGGAGCCGCGGACAGTTGGCGACGACGATCCTCCGCCACTCTACCACATTCTAACCTCTGGTGAGTTCCATCCCTTGCAGTTCTCGATCTAATCTCCTGTTCTTGACCTACTTATTGTTGTTTGCTTTTCCATATTTAATTTCCTCCCCAGTTCGATCGAGTAAATGGCAGCCCTAGGCAAATTAGACTAGTCCTGTTCCTAGCGCTGCTAATTTCAATGTTCCTTGATCCTGCTAGGCTCATCATTTCACCATTTTAGACAAACCTAATTTCAATGTTCCTTGATCCCGCTAGGCTGCTACCGATTTTAGGATTTTAATACACATTCTTATTTGTTCTTTTGTTTAAAAAAGTATCGGGTTCCCTTTTTTTTGTTTCTGATACGCATCCACGCATCTCACAGTAGACTAAAAAGTATGGCATAAATAAAAATTGAATTACTGACCCTGCAACGTTGCTTTTCTGGTTATGACCCAACTTTTTCCTTATTTAATTCTGCATCAGTTCTGGAAAAGATGCTGCCAAGCAAGAAGGGTGCTGATGATCTCACAAGATTCTCAACTGACTCATTGATTTCAGGTGTGTGATGGTTCCTCCTTTTTCTTCATGTTTTTTGCGGCTCTATTTGAGCAATCATGGCTGTCTTGTGTCGTGTTTTCTAACTTCTTGCTTATTTTGGGACAATCAAGGTTTCTGGAGTGAGCTGAGTGACGAAGTTGCATCAAAGTTGTCGAGAAGTGTTGTCTCAATTGCTTTGTCCCATGGTGATTACGCTGTTGTACACTTAGTTTTCAAAATATATGCCTACAAGGCATTAGTTGTGAATGATACAAATTATGATCTTCTAGGACAAAATGTGCTATTTGCATCCTCTGGCATAGATACATCAGTTCACTTACTGCTTGTACTACGACCATCTTGCGTGTGCTCAAGTGAGCCTAGGCCGGCCCGTCCCCCGCCGCTCCCCACGCGGGCGGCACGGGGCGGAAACCCTAGCCGCCGCCCGCCGCCGCCCCCTCCCCTCACCTCCCCCCGCCGCCCGCCGAGGGGAAGCCGGCACGGCCGGCGGCCGCCGGATGGCGGCGGCGGGGCTCCCTCTCTCCCAGTGGTGTGGTGGCGTGCTCGGCGCGGACCGGCGCGGCGTCGTCTCGTTGGGCGCGTGGAGCCCGGCGGGGAGCGCGTGGCGCGGCGGCGGCGGCGCGGCGAGGTGCGAGTGCGGTGGCGGCGGCGGCGGCGGCGGGGGCTCTCTTCTCTCTGCCGCCCCACCTTTCCTCCGCCGGTGGCTCGGCGGCCGCCTAGGCTCTCCCGAGCCTTGGCGATCGATCCGCGCCATGGCGGCCGGATTTGGCGACCCCATCTTGGGGGCGGCCCCGGCGGCGCCGCCATGGTGGGCGGCAGTACGGGCTTTGAGGCCCGGATTTACCGATCCGGGGCCTTGGCTTGGGTGCGGCGCCCAAGCCGGCGGACCACGCGCCATGGAGTATGGTCGGTGCCGGCAGTCATCCGGTTGGCGGGGTGGCTTACGCACCGCGGCCGCTTTGTGGCCCGGTCGGCGTTGGTGCCCTTGGGCGAGGTTCCCCGCAGTTGGCCGGGGCGATGACGGTGGTTACAAGCTGGGATCCGCATCCGGGCCGACGCCGATGCTGTGGTTTCGGGCGAAGTCCGGCGACGGCGACGCCTGCGGGCGCCGTTTCCCTGCTGGGGCGTCGTGGCTGCAGCATTCTCCACGGTGAAAACCCGGTCCTTCTTGGACGAGCGACGGCGGCGCTTGGACGTCGCAACCTTCCTGAAGGCGTCGTTGTGGAAATCGACTCGGGCGATGTCTCTTTTTCGGTTTCATTATAGATGGGTCGTCGTTTACTTCGTTGTGTGTGCGTGGTGGTTATCACCCCTGTAGCGGTCTGCTGCAGGGGGACGTGCTTCTAGCGCGGGTGGTTGTAAACTCTATTCGCTTCTTTCACTTAATGATATCCAGGCCGAATGTTCGGACTGTTTCAAAAAAAAAAAAATCCTCTGGCATAGCTATGGAAAGCCAGTCTAACTTCACAGAGTTTGTGACATCAGCAACTTTGGTTAGGGCTTTAAAGTATGAAAGAAAATACTATGATAACATTAAGGTTGGTACCGATTCATTTACTAATTGTTCTTTTGTACTTATATACCTGTGATCATTCTGTGCTGTTTCCTTCTTTTACTCTTATAGATTCAAGTACGCCATGAAGGAAATGTTGCCATTGGGACTATTGTAGGATATGACCTGGATCATTTGATTGCTGTTATCAAAGTCACATCCGCCCTTGATGTTTATTGCGTACCTCTCAGTTATGCGGAGGTATCGATGCTTGGTAGAAAGGTTGTAGCGGTAGGGCGTGACATCTCTGGCAAATTAATGGCCACAAGTGGGACTCTTACTGCTTCAGGCCGATCTGAAGATCGTGGACATCTTATGTTCTCTACCTGTAAATTATCTGAGGTACATTTGTGTTTTTATGAGTGCTATAATATTTTTATTTACTATATGCTCTGAACTGTGTCTCGTATTCAATAAAGAAAATGTTAATTTACTCCCTCTATTTACTTTTATTAGTCGATGTTGACTGTAATGCAAAACCTTGGCCTTATTCCTTTCAGAATGTAAACATGTGCAGTTAAGTTGAATGGTTTTCATTGTGGTTGAATTTGCAGTGCTTCAAAGATATCATACATTTTAAAGTATATAAAATAGTATTCCTTCCAGTCCTTATTACTTGACGTCTGAGCACAAAAATATAACAACTTTCAAGTCTAGTTTTGTGTCCTAATGCCAAGTAATAATGACTAGAGGGAGTTGCGTTTAGAATTTGCACAAGACAGTCAACAGTGACTAGTAAATGTAAAGGTGGGAGTAACTCCTATTACCTGGTCATTTTATTTTGTTCCATTGTAATCATTGCCGCATGTTTTTTTTGTTCTAGGTTATGCAGGGGGCCGCACTTTTTGAATTTGATGGGAACTTTGTTGGCATGAACCTTCTCTCGAATATGGAAAGTCCCATATTCTTACCAAGGGATATAATTCTTGATCGTTTTAACCATTTTCAGACATCCATGGAAAAGATAATATTTCCTCTGATGGTGAAGTCAGTCAGGTTATATTTACAGTTTGCTTATCTATGTTTGGAGTTGCAGCTTTTAGTGTTTAACCCTTAATAATAATATCATGCCTTGGTACCTCTAGTGTAAGATATTATTAAACAGGTCAAGTGTACTTGGCATGTGTCACTGTTCTGTATTGTAGAGTAGCCATATCCCTGTGTATCACATACTGAAGCCAACATGTTTACCCTTAACAATAACTTGATGCTTTGGTATCTCTGGCGTAAGATATATCAGACAGGTGAGCTGTGCTTGGCACGTGTCACAGTTGCTCTGTATTGTAGAATAGAGTGGCCATATTCCTGTATGTCTAATTCAAAATATGTTAGAATATTTTGGTGAGGTTAAAATATGAACATTATTTCGGTAAAAAAAAAAGAACATAACAAGGGAGTATGGTCTCTCTTGACTATCAAGATTTTGTTTAACTGGATACCATTCGTTTCTCTAACTGGTGGTTTAGGGCTGTCAAAAGAGTTCCCAAGGAGCAGAAGAGTGGTCTCAATTCTCTGATTAGCCTAGTTGCTTGGGAATTATGGAAACATAGAAATGCTTGTGTATTTGAGGGAGAGAGGCCTACAGTAGAGGTAGTCTTGCAAAAGATTGCCAATGGGAGTAACCTTTGGTATATTGCTGGAGCTTCTGCTCTCCAGGAGCTCCTTTGCAGGTTGCTCGGTCTTGGTCCTTAATTTGGGGCAGGGTAGTCGCTGGTCGTCCTTTTTTTTTTTTTGTAAATGGCGTGTCTGTACCTTTGTTTTTCAAGGGTGTATGTGTTGTGGGGTGTTTAGAGGGTTTTATTTTTGGCCCTTTGTATTGTGTTTTCTTCTCAAAATGAAATGACATGCAGCTCTCCTGCATTGTTCAAGGAAAAAACGATTTTGTTTAACATTGCTTAGTTGTATTATTACACTATCTACATGTGTTGTTCCCTTTTAGGTTATTTCTCATATTAATGTTTCATCTACAGGCATAGAAAAAGACTCACAGGTGTGAAACTTTGCTCAAATCCTGAAGGTGAATGCACAACCGCCCAATATTGATCACTAAATATTATTTAATTGTGCAGCTCATCACTGTTTCTAAGGTCCTCTAGTGGTTCAAATTAGTCCTTTACATTTGGACTTCTATATAACTAGTTTAGTGTTCTATACAGTTAGTGTTAAGAGTTAATCCGTTAACTTGAGCACTAGCGATTCAACCAATGCCTGTTCGTTGCGATCACAAATAAGTATACATCAGGTTCTGATTTTGAGAAGTAATTTTACTCTGGTCTCAAAATTTGTATACGTATAATACTGTTAACTGACTCCTTACATATACACATACGCAGATAGTAGAACACTACAATATAAAATGCTACACGCATGTCCTTCTTAAATCCATCCTGAAAGGTCTGGGTCGAATGTGTGCATAGAGCACACCATGACCATCAAAGTTCCTTAAAGAGTAGATGGTATGAGTTGTTGCACAAGTTGCCATAACATTTTAATCTTAAGTTATTATGTGGAGAACTTTAAATAACTGTTAAATGTTGTACTTAGAATTAACACATATCAGTGCTAATCAACCTTGTTGCACTAGGATAAGCAAGGTACAATTTGGGTTTACACTCTGGGTTATCTCAGTCTATCAAGGGACATGGCCATGAGTCAAAGCTTGCTTAGTTATCACATGCGTTCATTTTACAGCCCTGCTGTCCCACTAACTTTTATATGATATCTTGTGTACCAGGTAGCATGAATGTTAATAATTTTGAAGAACAGTTTGGCAATGAATATCCAACTGGTGTCTGGGGTGAATTCAAGAAAGAGATTTCTTCTAACATATCTGACATTGTTGTCGCACTTGCTTCATTCCATGGTGATTTCAGTGATGCGCTATTTACTACTTCACATTTATGTTCAGTCATCACTAGCTAATGGCAGTTATGGTGTCCAGGTGAATCAAAGTTCTTTGCATGCACAGGATTTTTCATTGACTATGGTAGACGTCCTACTATTCTGACCTCAGCGAGCTTGGTTAGGGATCCTGATGGCGCAAATGAGATTGTGAGCGGCTTAACGGTTGGTACTTTTAATTTTATTGTGATTCTTATTTGTCCAAGATACTGCTTAAGTCTCATTACAATGTTTGCAGATTAAGGTGTTGCTTCCAAACAATGAACGGACTGTAGGGAACTTGGAACATTATAATTTACATTACAATGTTGCTCTAGTCAGTGTCAAGAAATACAATGTTGATTGTCCTGTGAAGCTGGAATATAAGTTGTCACATTATGATAAAACGGTGGTAGCTGTGGGCCGTTGCTTTGAATCAGGTATATTATCGGCTGCAAGTGGGAAATACATTCAAAACTACAAGGGGCAAAGCAATTCAAATTGTCGATATCTTTGGTACACTACGTGTAAAACCACTAAGGTAGCACCCTTACCTTTTTCTTTTTTTAATTGCCTACTCTAGCCTACTCCCAATTTGTTAGGGACTGAAAGGTTTTATTGTTGTACTTTTACCTGAATATGATGTACCTAGCCTTACATACTTGGCTTCACAACTGACCTCTCCATATAACCTGGTTAGGCTGTGATTGGAGGCCCCCTTGTTGATTTGGATGGAAAATTTATAGGCATCAATTACTACGATACATCAATAGCAACCCCATTCCTGTTTTTTTCGTACTATCCGAGAAATTTTGGATGATTTGAAGAAGAAAAAGTAAGTGTGGATTTCTCTTTTGGTTCGAGTTATTTTGTTAGTGCTGGTATATACAGGTTTAATTTTGCACTTGGCTACAAAATTTGTGTTGACGTTTGATTGATCAATAATCTAGTTGGAAGTAGAATCAACATAATATTCTATTCAATCTTGTATTCTGTTAATTTGACAGGGTGGCGATTGGTGGTCATGAGCGCCGTCTGAGACGTGACAAAGGATCACCAAACATGTATGTAGACATCGATCTCATATTATTATGTAATAACCTTATATTGTTTAGAGACTTGCTGACCTGATGATGATGTGGGAAAATATCGTTGAATGGCAGCTGGGTATTACCTGCCTGATGCAAGGTGATGTGGATGAAGATGAAGTTGAAGATTAACCTGCAGCCCTAGGCATCAACAGCAACGGATTAGGATAATTGCTAACTGCATACTAGTAGCCTTTTGTTTTTTTGGGGATTACTATTGCTATCTGCATGCCGTAAGATTGTTTTATCTAGATTGGATTGGAATCCCTATAGTAAGCTTGTTTTATTTGGATTGGATTGGAATCCCTGTAGTATCTTAATAGAATATTTGAACTGCTATCTGTTGCTAAGATATTTTGGTTGATGCTCCTTGCTTGAGAAACAAGACTTTTAACTACTACTCCTCCGTCCTGAATATTAGTCGTTATGGACTTCAAGTTTTGTCCAAGAAACGTTTCGCTCCCATCTCAGCAAGTTTGAGAAGACTTTTTTGTGGCTCGATGTAAATCAATACTCCCTCCGTCTCAAAATAATTCATCATGTTGACTCTAAGACATCATGTTTGACTGCCGTCTTATTCAAATTATTTATGTAATTTAAGAAATAAATAAATTATTACTATAGCAGCTTTAATAATAAAATAAGTCATATCAAAATAGACGATGTTTATTTAAAAATTTGAATAAGACGAGCAAATAAACATGATATCTTAAAGTCAACATGATATTTTGAGACGGAGGGAGTATATCCAAACCACATCATGTATGCATACGCAGACATGTATATAAGAATAAACTGTAGAGCTAGAAAGAAAAGTAATTACGAAGCACATGATCGTCGAACACTGACCTGAAGTTGTAGGGGAATATTACTACCCTCTTTGTTGTGGTGCGCCTCGAGGAACATATTGATATTGTCTTCTGTCTCCTCTTCCAAACTTTTTAATATTCGAGGGTTACCGAATACGATATGCTGAACAATGAATCCAATGAGTACGCCCTTTGATTCTACACTCTTGATTGAATAATAAATCTACATATATAGTGAGAGAGAGAGCATGATATTAGACACATACACATGTAGGCACATAGTGACTTAATAATAAACAGTGAAAAGAATCACTTACAAACAATAGCAGCTAATAATGGTTTTGTCGAGGGAGTCTCGGTGGAATAGTTGGTGCAATTTAGAAAATTCAACGAACATCACGTCATCACCCTTTCCCCATTGGTCTCTAATTCGACATTAAATCCTCTCTCTACCCGACGACACGCCTCCTCCATAGACTCTGTCCCCACTCATATATTCTCCATTTGTCACCCGCCTCCATAGTTTCAAAGACCACTAGGCTCATGTCCATACCAATGGTAACATAGTAGTAATCAAAAAAGCTGGTCGAAATTAACTCGCTAGACTAGTAGGAAACTTCAGGTACTCGTGTTTGAACCATATTGATTGGTAACTAGTAGGGGTTGTCATGACGATGTTTCTCCAAGTTGTGGAACACGTTTACTCTTCCTTGCTTTCCTCTTTGGATCAACTTCCTTGTGTAGAGTGCGGTCAAATTTTGAAAGTGACGAGGGCTTACGTGAGTCCCTCAACTTTTGGTCCCCGACGTCCACCTTCCGTCTTAGCACCCTTGAAGGTAGGAAGAATGGCTTGCATGATTCCGCCGCTTGCTTGTGTCGCTGCCTTCTTCGAGTCCACACTGTTGCGAAGAATTTCCTAACATTTTCTTTAACCGAAGCTTCCAATTCCTCATCACTAATTTCACTAGGCAGCTTTTGGGAATGGGCCTTGGTTTTACTCGCACGACATTTCTTCACTAGCGGGGCCGATGACTTGTTTGTTTGTGGGGCGGTTCTCTTGTTGTTAGTTGCCTTTGTCAAGGGAGGAGGCATTGGGGACCTCCTTTGAGGCGGTGACGGTGGCTTTGCCGAGGAGGAGGCGGCTGTCTTTGCCGGTGGTGGCGGCCCAAGAGGTAGTGGTGGCAGCCGTGGGCGACGCCTTGGAGATGTTGGGGGATGTCGCCGTGTCCCGTACCCCCACCGTAACCACCACCCGAAGAAGTATGATCCTTCGGGGAGCCAACCTTGGGACAAGGTTGGGGTAACTCAGACGCAGCCTACGGCATCGACATCCTAGAATAACAACAAGAATTTACGCCATGCAATGAATTGCTTCTCTACTTCTCCTAGTTTCATATCCCCTTCACCTCCGGGAATGTCACATCGGCATAACCTTCGACAACTTTATCCAATCGAGATGGCAGCTATTGGGGTGAAATCACCAAGACATCACTTTATTGATGATGAAATAAATTTACAATGCAACCATTCAACCCGGATTTTACAAGAGGTGTCGGGGGTATTTATAGGGGTCCCCTGACTTCATAATACATGAAAACTCAAAAAGTTTACAATTGAAATATTCCTAAGCTTTGTTTTCGGTGAAGTTGCATCCATTATCTTCGCTCGAATTCTTAAATGTCAAATTTTCATACTCCTTGTTCCAAATGAAGTTGCCCTAGTAGACTTTGCTTGAATTCTTGAACCTTATTTCTTGAAGTTATTCCGCGAAGTTGTCTTTGCTTTCTTTGCCATCACCTTTGGTCCCCAAATTCGCAAAAAGTTCAATTTGTTCCTTCTTGCGAAGTCATCAACAAGCGAAGTTAACTTCACTTCGACATTCTTATCTCTTCTTATTAACGAAAAATCTTCTCCCCCAACTTCAAAGTTTAGGATGAAAGTTTGAGAAATAAAGTTAGATCCCAACAACAACCCCTCGTGGGTGAAAGCCGACTTCAAAGGCTTGAAACCCACGAAAGTTTTATAAAAAAACTTTATATCCAAATGTCGCCCCGGATGATGAGGCACCGGCCCGATCTTCCGTGAGGTAACTAGATAATTTTGATTCGGAGATCTCGACATTGACGATCCAGCTTCAAACCAACATGGTACATCACGCCTCGATCGTTATCAACCAAGCATGACTTGATTGACCTCACCAACAAGGCTTTCCCGCAGCGAATTAATCAAGAACACAAGCAAGAACAAAACACGCATCCGATAATTGCAAATATGAATGATGAACTAAAATTATGGGATTCAAGAACTTCGGTTCCAAAAGGACTAATCAACACAAAGGAGGAGATCAAGAAAAGGGGCCCCGGATCACTTTATAAAGCGGAATTGCTTCTGGTTTACAATGAATCAATCAAGTTTCCCGATGGAAAACTCAAACTAAACAAAACCCGAGTCTAAAACAAATGGCGCCCTACTGAGTTTATAACGTGAGGAAGGACGCTAGGGTTGTTGGCGACCAACATGATGGCGCCCACAACTTGGGCTTAAGGCCCGACTCGATACATGGTTTAGTTGGCCCAAAAATAGGTGACGCAGCTCCTTGCGTGGGTCACACCTTGCGTGATGTCAGATGGCAATAGTTAATAATTTTGAAGAATAGTTTGGGGACGAATATCCTACTGGTGTCTGGGGTGAATTCAAGAAAGAAATTTCTTCTAACATATGTGACATTGTTGTCGCACTTGCTTCGCTCCATGGTGATTTCCACAGTGATGCGCTATTTACTACTTCACATTTATGTTCGGTCATCACTAGCTAATGGCAGTTCTGGTGTCTAGGTGAATCAAAGTTCTTTGCATGCACAGAATTTTTTCATTGACTATGGTAGGTGTCCTACCATTCTGACCTAAGCGAGCTTGGTTAGGGATCCTGATGGCGCAAATGAAATTCCGAGCGGCTTAACGATTGGTACTTCTAATTGTAATGTGATTCTTGTTTGTCCAAGATACCGCTTAAGTCTCATTACAATGTTTGCAGATTAAGGTGTTGCTTCCAAACAATGAACGGACTGTAGGGAAAATGGAACATTATAATTTACATTACAATGTTGTTCTAGTCGGTGTCAAGAAATACATTGTTGATTGTCCTATGAAGCAGGAATCTAAGTTGATACGTTATGATAAAAAAAACAATGGTAGCTGTGGGCTGTTGCTTTGAATCAGGTATATTATTGGCTGCAAGTGGGAAATACATCCAAAACTACAAGGTGAAAAGCAATTCAAATTGTCCATATCTTTGGTACACTACGTGTAAAACAACTAAGGTAGCACCCTTTGCCTTTTTTTTTTGTCAACGGAGGAGGCGTTCCCCACCTGAATATTTATATAATGACCCAAAATGGCATGCGATATAGTTTTACATTTTGCACAATGTGGCAAAGAACCACAAAACACCAAATGAAAATAGCACAAAGGTAACACCGAGACACAAGAACTCTTCAACAATGCCTCTAGGGAGGTGAATGACGCCACAATGTAATCATCGTCGGCCAAGCAAGAAGAGGTAACTCTACAAGGAGCTTGGCAAGGCTTTCGCCAGTCTTGTGTCAAGGTGATCAATGGGTCGATCCAAGGGACCATAACCAAGGTTCTTCAATGGCGCCTTCAGGGAGGAGATGCGTTACTAGCTCGAGTAATCTGAGCTAAGCTTTCCCTAGAAACCATTGGCCCGTTGACCCGCCCCAAGACGACGGGGGCACACACCGCCACGCATGGCTAGAAGATGTGGAAACTAGCCACGCCGCAACGCGGAGCCCGTTGCGGGCTCGCCCACGGCGTAGAGACGGCAGCGTGCACCTACAACCGCCATCGACGCCAAGACAGATGTGTGTTGGAGGGAAGGCTTGCCGGCTGCCACCGCACTAGTATGGAACCAACCGGACTTGCACGCAAAAGGTGGGAGGCATGCTCCGCAAGCGCTCACGGGGTAGCCAACTGCCACCACACCGCGCAAAGCCGTTTCTCGGACTCGCGCACCAGCCAGCCGCCAAGGCCGCCACCGGTCACCAATCTTTGGCTCCAACACATGGTATCAACGCTACCGCCACCGCCGTCCACCACTAGACGGAAGTGGCCGCCACCGCCTTGGGCATCGCCCACAACTAGAGGGCCACGTCCCCAGCTCGGAAGACACCGGATCCGGCTACTAGGGTTGGGGATCTAATGTCCCACGCCGTCGCCATGGACATAGTTGTAGACGCCAAGCCCGGGCACGCGGATCCGACCACATCGACGCGATCCTGCCGCCCGGCGAAGAAGACCGCTGAGAGGTCCCGACCAGCACCTTCACCGCGCCACGCCAAGGATGAAGGGGAAGATGGCGGAGACAAGCGCCACCGCCTCCACCTTGCCCCGCAGGCTCCGGCGTTCGCTTGTTGCGGAAGCGAGTGCGCCGCCGAGCACCACGCCGCCGCGTGAGACGCAGTCGCCGCGCCACCGCCGCCGAACGCCACCGCACGCCGCCAAACGGGAGGGAGCCCCGCCGCCATCCCAAAGAGGTCGTGTGGCCTTGCCGTTGGCCCACCCACTCGGCGGGCGGCCGAGGAGTGGAGGAAGGGGAGGGGCGACGGCTAGGTTTACTGCCGCCCGAGTCGCCCGCATGGGGGAGCTCGGGGTGAGACCACATTTGCGATGTCTTGCTTTTCACCTTTTCTTTTTTAATTGCCTACTCTAGCCTACCCCCAATTTGTTTGGGACTGAAAGGCTTATTGTTGTACTTTTTACCAGAATATGATGTGCCTAGCCTTACATACTTGGCTTCACAACTGACCTCTACATATAACCTGGTTAGGTTGTGATTGGAGGCCCCCTTGTTGATTTGGATGGAAAATTTACGGGTATCAATTACTATGGTACAACAATAGCAACCCCCGTTCCTGTTTTTTCTAAGTATCGTGGAAATTTTGGGTGATTTGAAGACAAAAAGTAAGTGTGGGTTAAGTGTTTTATTGGGTTTCGTAGACTTATATTGCAAATGTGTTCCTTTGAATAGTTTTCTCGCACATGTTGCAATGGCTCCATATAAATGTTTCAGGTGTTTTATCTGTTTTCATAATTATGCCGCAAATGGTTTATCTAGATGTTTCACAAGTAAATCGGATGTTTCATGCCACTGTTTTTTTTTCCCGATGTTGCATTTTTCAAAAGTCAACTCCCAGCAAAATAAATCTCACTATTTTGCACATGTTGCAATGGCTTAATACGCATGTTTCAAGAGCATGTTTCTAGTGTTTCATCTGTTTTCGTATTTATGTTGCAAATGATTCATTTGGTTGTTTCACAAGTAAATTGGATATCTGTCAAGTTCGTTCCTCCCTCCACGCTGCTCCATGGTGGTGCTAGGTCGAGCTCGAGCTCTCCTGTGGCCATGGCCGAGGCCGTTCCTTCCTCCGCTGCTCCATGGTAGAGAGCTGGGGTTGAGCTCCAGCTCTCCCATGGCCATGGCCGAGGCTGTTCCTTCCTCCATGCTGCTACCATGCCTGGGCCGGGGTCAAGCTCAAGCTCCACATGGCTGGGGCCAGGGCACCCCCGCGTGTTGCTTCCGCGTGCCTGCTGCCTACGTGCGTGCGTTTGTTTTGGTCAAGGTGGATATCGTTGTGCTGTGCGGGGATTTGGGTGGGCTCAAAATTTTTATGGGCTGTCATACTCGCTACCTGGGCGTCCGGACGCGTGCCGGTACCGGATGTCCGGGCGCTAGCGTCCACGTGAAAGAAAGCCAACGACAGCAATAGAATTGTACATCAAAATGCAAATAAATCTCGCATGTCACCGGGTGGCAGGGCTCCTCTTCACCACTGAATCTATTTTTTTTAGGCTTTGGCTCCATGAACAATTCCATAAGTGGAGCTGAAACCGTTTTGATAAACCGTTTGGCAAAACAACTCCACCCTTAAAACATGCTCTCACAAATTGCCACATCTGTGAGAGCACGATTTAAGAAGCTTGTTGATAGGAGTTGTTTTGTTTTACCCCGTTTGGCACAAAACGGCTCCTAAAGCCGCTGGAGAAGCCGTGCGAAACGGGCCCCTAATATACCTTTGGTCAAGATCTCAAGTTATATCTAACGGTTAAAACATAGGGTGGGTAGGAAATTTCACGTGAGAACTATTTTTTAATTCCTTCACTCTTTTATACAATCATTAAGTATTTAAAAAAATAAAATATACAATCATTAAGTAGGCGGCCAAATATTAATAGTACTTTTTTAAAAATGCCGTGCATATGCACATATACAATCATATATATCTAGTTATTAGTCGATGACACTATTTCTTAATTAATTACTTTATGTTGCATGCATCGAGTATTTCGATGACTTCCCACGCGGCAGGCCTGTTCTTCGGCTCAGGGTCGACGCACGTCATTCCTATCTCAATGCTCGCCTTTACTTGTCGACAGTAGATTTCTAAGGGTTCGTCCTTCCATGTCTTTTCCAACTTGTTTCTCCATCTTCTAGCAACCTAATTAAGAAATATACCATATACCATATCAGATGTGTAAGAATTTAAAGAAAATGACATTAGCATTATTCATTCAAGTTATACTGTATATCAAGCAAGGCTGAACTTTGTTCATCTCACATTCTCGATGAAGTGGTCAAATGGTGCTTGGTAGCTCTGTGGATATTCCTTGGATCCTATCAGCAATTCTATGATTACGACTCCCAAACTGAATATATCTGACTTTTTTTGATATCAACCCATTGTTCACGTATTCTGGTGCCATGTATCCACTTCATTATACCAAGAGAAGAGAATGCATTCAGATTTACTAACTAGAGCAATATATATAGAACAGTGCTTGTCTTAATAAAGAGGTTTAGCTTACCGGGTCCCCATGCAATTTTTAGTGATAATCCGAGATTGGTTTTCACCAAATAGTCTTGACAAGCCGAAATCTGTAATTTTTGGCATCATATTGTCATCCATCAATATGTTTTGGGGTTTGAGGTCCAAATGAACAATGTTGCACTCCATGTGAAGGTAATGCAAGCCGCGGCAGATTCCTTAATTATCTCGTATCTAATGTGCCAGTCAAGTTCAGAAGATTTATCTGTACGACATGTAAATACAAAGATAAGACATGCATGCATGTGAAACATTAATGCAAATATATATATACTCATATTACAGTGGTTCTACGACGTAGCTCGATCAAATCATACCAGAAAGGTAATTATCAAGGCTCTTATTACTTAGATACTCAAGGCAGATGAGCCTGTGTCGCCTTTCAGCCCCGACATAAATCCCATCACTCGTTTGTTGGATCCCTCCTTAGTTGATTCATCACAATAGCCAATGAGTTGAACTATATTTTGGTGCTTCAACCCAGTAAGATAAGTAACTTCTTTACGGAACTGATCATCATTGTCAGCTAGGTGGATACCATCACGAAGTTTCTTCACAGCAATGATCTTCCCGTCTCCAAGAACGCCCTGTTGAGACTCGATCGTATTCTCAGTATTCAGCATTTTCACTACCATTGTATATTAGCCCATCAACATATCCTGGCTATATAATCTTAAAAGACATAAGCATTATTATATGTACATATCATATTTAACACCAATGACTAATAAAAGTTATTAGTTTGCAAGTACGCGTCTCCCTCCTTCGATGTTTAACACATTGAGACATGCTGCGTATAGATTACTCAGTAATCGATGAGTTACAGTAAACTTATCAATTACTGATCTAAATGTTTTTCATCCATATCCATAACTTCTTTTTACTGAACTATCCCTAACCTTTTTTCCTTGTATATATAGTATCTCTGTGTATCTCCAATATGCATTTAGTTGAAACCTTCACTAGTAACCAATTTGTTTTTATGCGTGACGGGCAAAAATCATTTTAGGTGGCGGGCAAGTCTTCCGTCTCCAACCAAAGGTCACGCAAAATATTTTTTACCGTGGCGGGCATAGAGTGCCCGTCATGGTTAATAAAAACAAAAACCCAAACGGGCTTGATCCGGGCGGCTGGATCCTGCCGCCGCGCCCACTTTTTCGCGCTGGAGCTCGCCGGGTGCCGGATCCGCCGCTACGGGCTGGATGTGGCCGCGGCCGGGAAGGGAGGGTTAAGCGCTGCCGTGGGGAAGGGAGGTTGCGCCGCCGTCGTCGGGGAAGGGTGCGGATCCGCCCTTGTACCGGGGCGGGCCGATCACGCCGCACGGGGTCCGGATGTGGCCACGGTCGGGGAAGGGAGGACGCCGCCCACCTTGGCCGCCGTCGGGCCTTGCTCGGAAAGTGAGGAGGGAGGGAGGGATCTGAGAAGGGAGGGGTGGCGAGAGGGATACTCTGTGAGCCGGCGGTGAGAATGTGCCCCAAACCCTAACTCAGCTATATATATATGCTAAGATGATATCGGGCCTCATTCTAGGCTTGTTGGGCCTCACCATTTTCCGTGGCGACCATTTAAGATGCCATGTGGTAAATTGATTTTTCGTGGCGACCATATTGCCGCCACGTAAAATCAAAAATGATTTTCCGTGGCGGGCAAACTCAACACCCGTCACGCAAAAGATTAGGCAGTGTCTCGCGCAAAATCATTTCATTACTAGTGGTTGCGGTTTATGTTATGGTGATGCTTATCGCAGCTATATATTTTTCATGACAATAAGAATCCATATATTTTCTTGAACATGCAGCTGTTTATGTTATTATGTGAAAAAAAGAGTAAAGGAGCACGTTTAAAATCCCATACAACCACACACATACACACACCCAATAAAATCTAGAGCCTGTCTTATGAAGATCTGATGATTTCCATGACCTCTAGAACAACACGGTCTTCTACTATGTGTGTAGTTATAGGTCTAGTTTGCATGTGTATCGTGGGTGTAGTGTGTGTGATGTGTTCGTGTATGCATGTGTATTGTGAGTGTAGTGTGTGTGGATGTATTTGTGTATGTCCATGAACGGATGCTACAATTGTAGCTAGATGAGATTCTTCACAAAATACTTCTAAAGCATTGTATATATGTGATAGTATCCTTTTGTTAAAAATTGAGCGCTTATAGTTAATACAGTTAATTGAAGTATGCTAGTTAAAACAAAAAACTATCTAAAGCAACAATTTAAATAAAACATATATCATACATATTAATAAGTTTGAATAGTATGTTAGTATCATTCATATTCAAGTTGCACGGAGAATATGGCTGGTTGAATAGTATACATATATACAATGCGATATTATTTTAAAATACTGAATTTGCTATATCTACAAATTATATGTATGCCATTATTTTTTAAAAATGTTGAGTGCTTAAATTATATGCAAGATTGGTTCAAAAGAAGAAGAAGAAGAAGAAGAAGAAGAAGAAGAAGAGGTGAAATTAAAAGAAAGAAACTGGCCTGCCACACGTACGTACTTGCGTACCTTGTAAACGTCTCCGAATCCGCCTCTTCCTAGTAGGTGCTTGTCGGAGAAATTGCCGTGATAGACTTGAGAAAGTGGAGTGGCAGACGCGTCGGCGTCCCACGATCAGCGTCGGGCTGGAAATAATTATGGGAGTGGGATGAGGAGCCAGCTGCAGGGGTGATGTGTTCCTTGGAAGCCAGGAGAGGTGGTGTAGACGTAGGAGTCAATCTTCCTCTGGACGTCCCCTGACCCTGGCGGCCATCTTGCCGGACATGAAAAACTTGTACGCCCGGCCACTCCGCTGCCAGGACATGACGAGGTCCTGTGCCTCCGACAGCGTGGCGTCCAGCTCGGCCACGGCCTCCGGGTCCTGCTGCACCAGGCGTCGGCGCAGCTCGACGAGCACGTCCATGCTGCGCGCTAGGAGCTCGCAGTCCTTGCTGTTCTGCGCGTCCTGCCGGATGATATCCATGATTACGACGGTGGAGCACGCGACCACGTAGGCCAGGCCAGCCGCCAGGTTGCTCCCCATCCCCATGGCCACCAGCTGCTTACTTTGTCGACTCCTATATATTGAACCCTTAATTCAATCGATCGATCAAAGCTATAGCACGATCGAGGTTTTCTCAGTGTCATGGCGATTGACGGAGTAATTGACATGGACACACCCGCTGTGTTTTATTGACTAATTAAACAAGATCGACGGCAGCGAAATTAACACGCGTCGTTGATCTTGTCGACAAAAACATGCTAGATGAGATGTCTTCTTCTAGGAACGTACGTACGTGTCCAAGCATCATCCATAACAGCATAACACGGAACCGTGTTAATTAGAGACTATTCACAGGTAAACGAGAGATGGCTAATTAATGTGTGTGTGTGTGTGTGTATGGTAGACACTCTGCTGGGCGAGCGCGTTTGATATGAGGATATTGAACCCTTCGCGTCATCTTCATCTACTACGTACGTACGTTGTGCGGCATGCCAACGTTTCCCCAAGTCAACACGTACGCCATCACGGTCGTCTTGCCGAAGTCCACGCACACTCCGGCAAAGGCAGGGCCCGCTGCAGAACCTAAGGTCCATAATCAAGCCATGCAGCACGCGATCCGAAAATTACGGAGCAGCGATTTTTTCAAAGCGACCGTGATCCCATCCTCGTGCTAGGTCGCCACACTGGCGATCTAGGCCCCCAATGCCGGTAATCATTCTCATCACCGGCGCCCATGGACCACCCGCAAATCGCCGGTTAGCTGGGTCTAAGCGCCACTTAGGATTAGTGCTACGATTGTTGCTGCTTGCGACTGCGCCGTTTGTTTGCGTGGACAGTTCGTCCAGATGGCGGCGGCACTTGGTGCTGAACCTAACCTGAACGCCTCTGATCTCCTACAGCCCCTCACTCTTACGAAGGAAGAAGGTGCGGTGGTAGACTTCAGTGATGACGAAGAAGTGGAGGGTCTAGATAGAGTTCTTGGCAGAATTTGGTGCCAAGGTGGATCAAGGTAGAGTTCTTTCGAAACTGATCCTTGGATGGTGGGGCGCCATGGCATCGTTCCAAAGTTGTAAGATGAGAAGCTCAGTGCGCTGGAAATTGTGTTTGGTCGTATGGACATTTGAGTCTGCATTCTGAATCTCCCATTGGGGTGGATGAACCAGCAACGGGATCTAGATCAATGAGCCTCATTGGCAATGTCGTCAAGATGGATGTGGACGGTGATGGAGGTGAAAATTGCTTCTAATAGTGTTTTTCAATTTTGTGGGTGCCTGGGCACCCACAGATTTGAACGTAGCTCCACCCCCGATCCCGTTGAGGGCGCTGGAGGAAAAACAGAGGTTTTTGTCCTTTGTTGCAGCGGTGCCGGAATCCCTTGGAAGCATATCCTCAATGGCAGCTCGTTAGTCTAAGGGCTAGTACAACTGCTTTCTGGTGATACTCGGTTCTCCATTGGTGATGATGAGGCAATGCATTCCTACTTGGAGCACCGGCCGAAACGCCAATTGAGCAAAGAGTAGAGGAAAATGATCTAGAGAAACAAGATCTGGTAAGATGCCCGACAAGAAATTAATGGCCATGGAAGGACCCAACAACCGGCCCTTGCCTGCGTAAGTGTAACTTCGAAGGGAAAAAACCGCAAACTCTAGACCTCAATGGGGTCCCGAAAGTTACTAGTAATCTGACTTGACTGACTGCCATTGCTGCTTGCTGGGTACTATTCCATAGAAAGGAATGCTTGTTGGGATAATTAGCCTGGCAAGGTTTAATCCCATCTTTCTTAGTGTACCTAAGAACATGATATTGAGTCCAACTCCTCTGTCGATCAAAACCTTGGTGACAAATATGCTCGTGATTGTTGGGTCTAGAAACGGTGGATATAGTCCAGCGTGGCCTACACTAGTCCACCGATCTTCTTGAGAATTGAATAGGGTATTGGGACCAATCAAGGTACCTCGTGGTGGCGGGTTACGCCACCATGATGGTTCTCGGGGCCAACTTGTCTTGATGCTTGCTTCTAGATCTAGTATTCCTAAAAAGATTATGGTGACTATTCCTTTGGATTCTTAGAATCTTTTTAGTTTGGTCATCTTTATCCTTCTTTTGGTGTCTTAGTTGTTTTTATTTACCTTCTTCATGTACGTCTATGAAAAGTACAAAACTCTCCCATTGTATGGACACTACCTAGGTGCCACATGCAAGGTGAATTCTTGATATCTTTGTTTCTTTTGCGCTCGCCAAACTTTCTTGGTCTGTAAGATTTATTGAGTTTGTCTGCCACTACCATAGTGTTGTCAGGTGCTCGTTTATTTTTGTTATGACTATTGACGTGTTGACTTCTTTTACCCGAGTTGTCATGATTACGTCGGCTTGGGAGTCTTTCTCGAGTCTTTCCTTCGGCTGCGATTAGTTTTCTCACCTCTTGTTTGAATTCTTCGTTGGTATTTGGGTTCTCCCTATAGAAATCTTGAAATTTCCATTAGCCATGATCCCATATGAAAAACACTTCTATGACTTCTCCTTTGGTTATGTCATGAACCTTGGCTCTCATCTCCCTAAATAGATGGTAGAAATCTCTGAGGTTTTCTTCCCTTTTTGAGTCCTTTTAAGGTTTGGATGTGTAATTGGGTGAGCAATGAGTCCTCTGGTTGTTACAAAAGGCTTTATCTTGAATCTTCCCATGATCTGATTGATCTAGGCCTAGTTTGTCAAACAATTTTAGTGGCATGGCCTCTAGTTCCATGGGGAACAAGAGTGTCTTGATGTCGTCATCCTCACCTGCTAGTTCAACTGGCTATGAGTAGATTCCCCGAGCAACTGCTTTGGTTCCGTCTTACCCATCGTATTTGGAGTAATTTGAGGGTTTGAATTTGTGCGGCAATAGAATTGAAAGTAGTAGTCCTGCAAAACAAGAGAATCTATCTAGCGCCTCTGTTTCTTTGTATTCAAACCTCTGGGAACTCTTGCTTCTTTGAAGTTTGATTCGCCTCTCCTCCCATCAAGTTGGGCCTAGAAGTGGGGCTCCTTCTTGTCGAGTAAGGCATCAGATTTTGACTTCTTCATTGCCCTCTTGGAAGCTATGACGTGGGTTGGGCTAGCTTCTTGTGTTGCTACTTTCTATTGGTCCTAATCTTCCGAATGCCGACCTTCAAAGCAACTTTGACTATTTTTTCTATGGGAGATGTGTTGTTTTGAGTAAGCATTTGCTGCCATCCATCCTCTCCTGAATGTTGTCCCGAGAGCTTCTCTTATGCACCTTTGTTCTTCTTCTCTGGTTCGATATGGCATCAACTTCTTTGGCCAGTTTTATTCTATCGTAAGTTGTTCCATGTCTTTCTTGAGCTTCTCTTTAGTCTTCATGTTGTACTTGGGCAAATCCCTTTAGTATTTTGTTTAGACTTTTCATTGTATGGTGTGGTTCCTTCTTTCTACCTCATTTTGTTTCTTTCTCCCTTGCTTGCCGTTGACTCTCTCTTTTGTCTTTGTTGCTTCGTACGGACACAAGGGCTTAATCTACATGTAGTTGTCGGTGTCAGCTGGACCCTAGTAACTGGCTGAAAATAGCACTAAAATTCATTTATCCACATGTAAATCACTCTTAAAATAGATAATCATTGCATGTTTAACCTCGTCACTTAGTCCTTGACCCAAAGGAGGTAATATCCTAGATTCGCCAATCGACGGATGATAAATTGGACTCGAATTCGTTAGAAAACCCGGCGCTATGTTTCAAGATGAATTAGAGGCAATCTAGGTTGTCTGACCATATGTACTTCTCAAAGGTATTTTCCCTATCTCGGGGTTTTGGTTCTTCTCTTCAATCGCTTGGAGACATTGGTGGTTGAGCCGTAGATTTTGTTTCATTTTTTGAAAAGGTAAGGTTGTCTCTACTTTAGTAGACCGAGTTCTTTGTTGAAAAAAAAGAACGTGACTAGTGGACGATGCAGTCTTGAGGAGTTACCATTAGCACGAGACCTTCCCGCTCTTCCAAAGGGTATTCCATGTTCGAAAGTTAATTAAATCATGAAGCGTTGTTTGATATGTAGTCGCTGAGTGCACAACGCCATTGGAAAGGCTTAGCTTTCTTGATAGAACCCAATGATAGTTCGAGTTGCATTCTTATATGATGGATGTGTTCCACTTTAGTCCTATTGGGAAGAAACCTAGAAAAGAAGGCGGACCTAGCTTCATCTCCAAAGTTGGATCAAAAGTCGCCCGCCATTTGAGATTCCTAATCGCTCATCTTCTTCGACCGTTGATTTGATCATATTGTTTTGAATTATGAATTTTTAAGACGGCTTCGAGCTTGCCATCACCATCTCATACCGCAGGTGTAGGCCCATAGCCATTGCGTTGGGTTCATCCACCTATTGAGGGCTTGACTCGTGATCCCGAATCCTAGGGCCACTTAGAGAGTGCAAAGGACTTTTTGGTGAAAGCAAGAGGCCATCCGATGGTCATCGAAGTCTGTGTCGATGACGCTAAGTCGCGATAGACCCAAGACCTTCCATGGGGTTATCGAATTCGCTCATATTGTTGTCTTCATCGTGATGCTCCACGTAGTCAAATAAAGACAACAATTGGACTTCTAGAGTTGCATGCCACTACTAACTAACTTCTAGGTTTTTTAAAAACAAAAACTATTGTCCAAGTCATCGTACATAATAGCGCCTTTGTGCACGATTGCCTAGTACCTAGTCTCTTGCATACCTCAAGAATCTCCTCCTCAACATGAAATGTGTTGTTGTGTTGTTGCACAACCTCATCTAGATTTACCCAAGATGTTGAGGTCATTGGCTTGCCCATCCTATAAATTTCGAATTGGACAACAAGACCATGGAGACGAACCCAATCACACGACATTGCCGACGATGTTGAAATGTAACTGGAAGTTGTCTACACATCAAGAACAAAAAACAAACAATAGTATATTAACCTTTTTATTGGAAGTCATTTATTTAGCACGGTTATGTATGAACAATATTGTTAATTGCCTTCCTTGATTTCTCCTCGATTGAAGTTGTTATCCCTCTCACGCTATATGACATTAGATATCTATTGTGGGAGAAAATTGAAGCCCAAGAGTTGCCCTTATAAATTGACTACCAATGTTCTTGTGTGTGTCTTGGAGGTATCGCACACAAATATAATTAAATAAATGGTCCTCTACTAACCTATGACAACACACAAAAAATTTAAACACCGAAATTAATTGAATAATAAAATGCTATAAAGTTCACAAGTTACATACATGATCGATATAGGTGTAAACAAAAGTTTTGCTTGGAATGGTGGCGGTATGTATAGACTTTTTTTGTCGCTCTCAAGATTTTTAAAAATTTAATTGTCTCTAAATCTCCAAAACCACA